>CM046427.1:48326739-48519239 GCA_025506505.1 Flaveria sonorensis | reverse complement strand
TGTGATTTGATGAATATGATCATGTCTAGATGATTGCATGGACTTGATTAGGCATGATATTGATGAATTCATGAATGAATTTGGGTGCTAGATTGATTTTGAGATGTTACTTTCCTGAAAATGAAACTTTATTTGTGTGGAACATTAGATATGGTGAATTGGGCATGTTTATGATGTTAGGAACATGTTAGAATGTTTGTTGGTGGTGTCTAATAAGGTGGAATGTGTTAATTGGGTTGTGTGGATACTTGATTTGTCATTTAGGAAATTGTACTCCTATTGATTATACATGATGATGGATAATGTTAGGAGATTATAGGATCATGTTTGGGATTGTAATAGATCATTGTTGAGTATGTTGATTGACATAAATATTGCTGGATGATGTGATGATAATCGTCACACACGCGTGCGAATCTTAGGCCCCTACTTAGTAGGATTGGCAGGGTTTAGGGTGTGAAGTCGTGTGTGGCTTCACATGGCATGTTGTGCATGATTAGACTTTATGTATGACGTACTAGTTGTGATGTAATTATAATTGTGTTGAGCATGTTGACTAATTGAGATTCGCATGAGTTGTATGATAATCTAAGTTGTATGATGATCTTGGTAGAACAAGTGGTTGATGAATTGACATACGTGAACAACTTGTATGATAACCATGTATGATGAGTTGCTATGCTTGATTAAATGGGATTTCAACAATAATGTCACCAACGGGTCAACTGGGTCAAATGTGTCTTGTTTTCCAAAACCTTACGTCAATGTGTTTATTGTGCAATTAGGGTTGTTAATGATTCTGTGTACACGTACTCATGTACTTGCGTGTTCTAGGTAACCTCTGAAGGTTGTCTTTCTTCTCTCTCTCAAGTTAGCTTTAATATCATTCGTGTGCACACCAGGTGAGTTCATGCCCCACTTTATTTACACTCTCTTTTGGGGGAGATAGCATACTCATTCTGAAATGCTTTATTGATTATAAGTTGTGTATAGTGTAATGTAGTGCGATATACTATGAAAGTCCTCACACTTTCGGATCGTTAATATTGTAACTAGCGGGAAATCTTGGGTAGTACTACTGGGTTTGACAAGCGCCACCTGTGCGACTCGAGGTCAAACGGGTGCAATATTGTCCTAACGCATGGTGTCACGACCTAGTAAGTCGTGACGGGAGGCAATCAAATGAAACACTGTCAGCTTCGATCGCGAAATTACTACGATTATTACTTGTGAAATTAGACTAGCTATCTATTTCAATGCACTCTTATGTTTTATAACTATTACTGTTATGTTTTACGCAAACTCTTGAACTCACCAACCATTGTGTTGACTCTTTTAGTATGCTATTCTCATGTCATGGTTAATGAAAAGCTTAGGAGCACTCACTGGTCAGCATTTGTGGGTCAGCATTGTTGGGAACATTTGTTGGTTTTGCTTGTGTATTTTGTTTTGATCAACGGTTGGCGCGTGTTAGCGCATTTTACATTACATTACATTACTTTGGTTAGTCTTGTTTACTGAACACTTCCGCACTGTTTTAAAGTTTTAAACTCTGATTTTCCTTGAATGTTTCATATAGAGTCGTTCTGAGTAACTAATGACTGAGATCCTGCTTTGTCACACGCCTCGCAGTAAAACCCCGCACGTGGATTTTGAGGGTGTAACAGATTGGTATCAGAGCCAATGGTTATAGGGAACTAGGTTGCATACATACTAGACTATAACCACATAGTTTGTTAGTTACTCGTCACTTATTTCCTTACGGTATACTCATTGGCATACGCATCACGTACTTCGCAGCATGGCATCGTCATCCAGAGATTTAGGCAAGAGACCTGCATGGTCTGAGTCACCTCTTCCTTCTCCTGTACCTGATAAGGGATCAGACTATCCTCGACATCCTTACCCCTCTGAAGAGATGGATTGGGATCAGCCATTCGGATTACCCGAGCTCGATCCTCCACGGAATTAGAATTTCTATCCTACCTATATACACCGCATGGTTTACAGGGAGCATGTATCAGCTGTAGCTCCTACCCGACTTAGGAATAGGTCATCGACAGCCCCTACATCACCTACTCTTTCTTCCCTAGACATCCCTCTCGAGCAGGCGATTGCAGCTTTAGTGGCTACGTTAGACACTGAGCGACAGCGCATTAGAGGACTCACTGATGAGAACTCCACTTTACGATATGAGATGCGTTAGTTGTGTTTCCTTGTAATTAAAGATAGAAGGAATCTGAGATCGAGGTTTACACCACGAGGTCTCATGAGGTGGTGACACTTTCCCCTGGCATGATCGACCCACCGATCAAACGAATTGAGCTTTATCTGCGTGGCTTGGTTCCAGAGATACAAAGTATAGTGACTGCTGTGAACCTCCCTACTATTCAGCAGGTTATTCGATTGGCTCACAAGCTTACAGACCAAACGGTGGAGCAGGGAAAGCTACCCAAACGGGGCGCTGTGGCAAGCATGCCTGATAATAAATGCTAGTGGGATAACTCTGGCAACAAGGGATCTTCGTCAAATAGCAAATCTCAGCAACATCAGCAGCAACAACAGCACACTCAGCAGCATCAGCAGCAACAGCAACAAAGGAGGTTTGACAACAACCGTAGTTTCAATCTTCATCTCAGGGACAAGGTGGATATGTGGGGAAATATCCCAAATGTAACCGATGCAACTATCACTACACTGGAAGGTGTGACAATATTCGATGCCAGCGTTGTGGTAAGGCTGGGCACGCAGCAAAGGATTGCCATGGTGAGTTGATGAAGAAGCCTCAGCAATCCCAAGAAACACCAAAAGGTTGCTTTGAATGTGGAAAGGAAGGACACTATAAGAGGAATTGTCCTCAGTTGAAGAAGAATGGGAATGGTGCTAGAAATGGTGGAAACAACAACAAAAACAACAACAATAATGGCAATGGTGACAATAACGGTGGCAACAACGATGGAGCTAAAGGGAGAGCCTTTGTCATGGGTTCAGGTGAGGCTCTAAACGACCTTACTACTGTTACAGGTAAATTTCCTATTAATGGTCGTTTTGCTACTGTATTGTTTGACACTGGAGCCGATAGAAGTTTTATCTCTAATAAGTTTAGTAGCCTCTTAAGTGATATGCCTTCTCCATTGGAATCTAAATATACGGTAGAATTAGCTGATGGTAAGCAAATTCACGTGACACACATCCTTAAGGGTTGCGAGATAGAATTTGCTAGTCATACTTTTGACATCAACCTCATGCTTGTTACGCTTGGGAGTTTCGATGTGGTCGTGGGCATGGATTAGCTTTCTGAGAAGCAGGCGGAAGTCATTTGCCACGAGAAGCTTATCCGCATTCGTCTCATGGACGGGGAAATTCTCTCGGTTAATGGCGAGAAAGGTGGTGCTGTGATAGGCATCATATCATACATGAAAGCACAGAAGTTGTTACGCAAAGGTCACTTAGCCATATTAGCCCTCGTTACTGATAAACAACCAGAAAAAAAAAGGATAGAGGATATCCCTGTCGTTCGTGACTTTCCTGAGGTGTTTTCAGAGGATCTGCCTGGATTACCACCTCATCGTCAAGTTGAATTCCAGATTGATTTGACTCCAGAAGCCGCTCTGATTGCGAGAGCACCTTACCGGTTAGCTCCGAACGAACTACAAGAATTATCTGCTCAACTACAAGAGCTGTTGGATAAAGGATTTATCCGACTAAGCTCATCGCCTTGGGGAGCACCAGTTCTGTTTCTCAAGAAGAAGGATGGTACATTTCAAATGTGCATCGACTATAGAGAACTGAACAAGGTTACAATCAAGAATAGATACCCAATACCTCGTATAGATGATTTATTCGATCAACTTCAAGGATCAAGCTATTATTCTAAGATTGACTTGAGGTCTGGGTATCATCAACTGAGAGTTCGAGAGGAAGACATCTCGAAGACCGCCTTCCGTACCCGTTACGATCATTACGAGTTCTTGGTAATGCCATTTGGGTTGACAAATGCACCAGCAGTATTCATGGACCTCATGAATCATGTGTGCAAACCCTATCTTGATCGATTTTTTATTGTGTTCATCGATGACATATTGATCTATTCAAGGACCAAGGAAGAACATGAGGAGCACTTACGTTTAATCTTGGAATTACTTAGGAAAGAACAACTGTACGCCAATTTTTCTAAGTGTGATTTCTGGATACGTGAAGTGCAATTCTTGGGTCAAATTGTTAATGAGAAAGGGATACATGTCGATCCTGCAAAGATTGAAGCAATAAAGAATTGGGCGGTACCCAAAACGCCAAGCGAGATACGATAGTTTCTTGGACTAGCAGGATACTATCGGCGATTCATTGAAGGATTTTCTAAGATCGCTCAACCTCTCACAGCCTTGACTCACAAGGGAACAACGTACAAATAGGGTGAGAGTCAGGAATCTGCTTTCTAATTACTGAAACAAAAACTATGTAGCTCACCGATATTGGCGTTACCGGAGGGAAGTGATGACTTCGTAGTCTATTTTGATGCTTCTATTCAAGGACTTGGTTGTGTCTTGATGCAACGTGAAAAGGTTATAGCCTATGCTTCAAGACAACTAAAAGTACATGAGAAGAACTATACCACCCATGACTTGGAACTGGGTGCGGTAGTTTTTGCCTTAAAGATCTGGAGACATTACTTGTATGGTACCAAGTGCACTATTTACACCGATCACAAGAGTCTTCAGCACATCTTTGAGCAGAAGGAATTGAACATGAGGCAAAGACGTTGGGTAGAATTATTGAACGACCATGATTGTGCTATCAAATATCATCCGGGAAAGGCTAATGTAGTCGCTAATGCATTGAGTAGAAAGGAGACTGCTAAGCCTCGACGAGTGCGAACGATTAGCACTCACTTGCCTGAACAAATCCGAGAGGCTCAGAAAGAAGCTCTGAAAGCAGAAAACATTGGGTCTGAATCGTTACGGGGAATGGATAAACAGTTGGAAGTAAAGGCGGATGGAGTTCGTTATTTCATGGACAGACTTTGGGTACCTTTGCATGGAAATCTAATAGACTTGGTTATGAGTGAGGCACACAAGTCTAAGTACTCTATACATCCTGGATCCGACAAGATATATCATGACCTGAAAGCACACTACTGGTGGCCTAACATGAAAGTGGATGTAGCTACATATGTGAGCAAGTGCTTGACCTGCTCGAAAGTAAAAGTGGAATATTAGAAACCATCTGGGCTATTACAACATCCTGAGATTCCTATATGGAAGTGGGAATAGATTTCAATGGATTTCATTACCAAACTACCCCGGACTCCTACTGGTTGTGACACGATATGGGTTATCGTAGATCGATTAACGAAGTCCGCTCATTTCTTGGCGATAAAGGAAACGGACAAAATGGAAAAGTTAACCCGACTCTAACTGCAGGAAATAGTTTCGAGACATGGTGTACCAGTCTCAATTATTTCTGACCGCGATGCTCGTTTTACATCGCACTTCTGGCAGTCATTACGGAAATCTTTGGGTACGCGATTAGACATGTATACTGCTTATCATCCGCAAACCGATGGTCAAAGTGAGCATATTATACAGACATTGGAGGACATTCTACGTGCTTGTGAGAATGACTTCGGGAATAACTGGGAAGTTCACCTACCATTGGTGGAATTTTCTTACAACAATAGTTATCACACTAGCATAAAGGCAGCACCTTTTGATGCCTTGTATGGACGAAAATGTAGATCACCAATTTGCTAGGCTGAAATTGGTGATAGCCAGCTAATGGGTCCCGAGTTAGTGCACGAGACCACTGAGAAGATTGTACAAATAAGGAACCGTATGGCTGCAGCGCGAGACCGACAAAAGAGCTATGCAGACAAGCGACGGCAACCCTTGGAGTTTCCGGTCGGTGACAAAGTTTTACTGAAAGTCTCTCCGTGGAAAGGCATTATTCGATTCGGCAGAAGAGGCAAGCTTAATCCGAGACACGTTAGACCATTTGAGATTTTGGAAAGAATAGGTCCGGTGGCCTACCAGTTAGCCCTACCTGACTCGCTGAGTGGAATCCATAATGTATTTCATGTCTCAAACTTGAAGAAGTGCTTAACGGATGAAACAATGGTAGTACCTCTTGAGGAAGGGCAAGTAGATGAGCAATTATGCTTCATTGAAGAACCAGTCGAGGTGATGGATCGTGAGGTAAAGACACTTAAGCAAAGTAAGATACCCATAGTCAAAGTTCGTTGGAACTCGAGACGTGGACCGGAATTCACGTTGGAACGTGAGGACCCGATGAAGCTTAAGTATCCTCAGCTGTTCAAAACAACGACGAAGGCGAGCGAAGGTATTGATTAAATTTCGGGACGAAATTTCTTTCAACATGGGGATGATGAGACAACTCACTCGATTACTTTGTGCCAATGCAGTAGACCAGTGATGGAGCACACCATGTATTTCAATTTTCGAGACGAAAATTCTTTCAACGTGGGGATAATGTGACATCCGGTAATTTTCCGTTACCAAACTCCGTTAGTTCCGTTAGGTCTTGCATACACGTGTCGTGAGCACACACTAGTTGTCGTTGAACGTTGGTGACTTAACAATAATTAACAATGGTTAATGGATAATAGCTTGATTAATAATGTTGATTATTAATTTGTAGTTATGTGATTGTGAATTTTAGATATTATTTATGAATTTTATCTTGTAACGTGTCAATGTGTTATTTATAATTCATGTGTTTTGTTATCAATGAAAGATATACATGATTATTATTGATGATTAATAATATTTGTGGTTAGTAGTTAAAATCTTTTAAAAAGTGTTAAAAGAGCAAGTTTTTATAAAATATGATCAAGGAGGGATTAATTTGTAAAAACTACAAAACTTATATTTGGTAAAAACCCAACCCTAATCCCCTAACCCCCCTTGCGGCCGAAACCATACACACACACCATTTTCGTGATTTTAAGTCAAGAACATCAAGAATCATCAAATTCTAGTGGCAATCAAGCATTACAAGTGATTAACAAGTGTTAATAATCATCTTTGCACACCTAAAGGTTAGATTTTATTGGTTTTTCATGAGCTTTTGATTATGGCCGAACCCTAGTTCGAATTGGTGATGAATGTCAAAATTTTGTGTTGTTTGATGATTATATGATGTTAGTTGTATTGTATTGACTTTGGTTTACGTGGATTATACGAGAAATTCGTGGTTTTGATGCGTAGTTCATACCTTACTAATAATAGTAACTTTTGTGCATGAACTTGATGAATTGATGACAGATTGATGATATTGTGATGTTAATGATGTTGTATGAATGTTGGATTATGATTATTATACGGGAAATCCATGAATTGATCATGTAGTTCATACCTTGCTATAAGTAGAAACTTTTGAATATGAGATTTGTGAATTATGATGATTTGATGAATGTGATCATGTAGCATGGACTTGATTAGGAATGATGTTGATGAATTCATGAATGAATTTGGGTGCTAGATTGATTTTGGGATGTTACTTTCCTGAAAGGGAAACTTTATTTATGTGGAACATTGGATATGGTGAATTGGGCATGTTTATGATGTTAGGAACATGTTAGAATGTTTGTTGGTGGTGTCTAATAAGGTGGAATGTGTTAATTGGGTTGTGTGGATACTTGATTTGTCATTTAGGAAATTGTACTCCAATTGATTATACATGATGATGGATTATGTTAGGAGATTACAGGATCATGTTTGGGATTGTAATAGATCATTGCTGAGTATGTTGATTGACATAAATCTTGCTGGATGATGTGATGATGATCGTCATACACGCGTGCGAATCTGAGGCCCCTACTTAGTAGGATTGGCAGGGTTTAGGGTGTGAAGTCGTGAGTGGTTTCACATGGCATGTTGTGCATGATTAGACGTTATGTACGATGTACTAGTTGTGATGTAATTATAATTGTGTTGAGCATGTTGACAACTTGAGATTCGCATGAGTTGTATGATAATCTAAGTTGTATGATGATCTTGGTAGAACAAGTGGTTGATAAAGTGACATACGTGAACAACTTGTATGATAACCGTGTGTGATGAGTTGCTATGCTTGATTAAATGGGATTTCAATAATAATGTCACCAACGGGTCAAACGGGTCAACTAGGTCAAATGTGTCTTGTTTTCCAAAACCTTGCGTCAATGTGTTTATTGAGCACTTAGGGTTGTTAATGATTCTGTGTACACGTACTCATGTAATTGAGTGTTCTAGGTATCCTCTGAAGGTTGTCTTTCCTCTCTCTCTCAAGTTAGCTTTAATATCATTCGTGTGCACACTAGGTGAGTTCATGTCCCACTTTATTTACACTCTCTTTTGGGGGAGATATCATACTCGTTCTGAAATGCTTTATTGATTATAAGTTGTGTATAGTGTAATGTAGTGCGATATACTATGGAAGTCCTCACACTTTTGGATCGTTAATATTGGAACTAGCGGGAAATCTTAGGTAGTACTACTGGGTTTGACAAGCCCCACCTATGCGACTCGAGGTCAAACGGGTGCAATATTGTCCTAACACATGGTGTCACGACCTAGTAAGTCGTGACGGGAGGCAATCAAACGAAACGCTGTCAGCTTCGATCGCGGAATCACTATGATTATTACTTGTGAATTTAGACTAGCTATCTAATTCATTGCACTCTTATGTTTTATAACAGTTACTGTTATATTTTACTCAAACTCTTGAACTCACCAACTATTGTGTTGACTCTTTTAGTATGCTATTCTCAGGTCGTGGTTAATGAAAAGCTTAGGAGCACTCACGGGTCAGCATTTGTGGGTCAGCACTGTTGGGAACATTTATTGGTTTTGCTATTGGAATTGCTGTGTATTTTGTTTTGAACAACGGTTGGCGCGTGTTTGCGCATTTTACACATTACATTAGTTTGGTTTGTCTTGTTTACTGAACGCTTTCGCATTGTTTTAAAGTTTTAAACTCTGATTTTGCTTGAATGTTTCACATAGAGTCGTTCTGAGTAACTAATGACTGAGATCCTGGTTTGTCACACGCCTCACGGTAAAACCCCGCACGTAGATTTTGAGGGTGTGACATATCAAGGGGCTGAAAAAGATTTTGTTGAGTGTTTAACTCCTTAGATTTATTTAACTTGAGAAAACCTTAAATTTTAATTCCATCTCAAATAACTATACATATTTTAAATCTTTTTGACACGTTGTTTTCTTTAGATTTATTTATAATTTTATTTATTTTTTAAAGAATTCATAATACTAGATATTCAAAAAACTTCTTTACACGTTGTTTTATAAAATTTAAAAACATTTATACCTATTTAGTTCCACGGAGACGTGTTTACACCAAAACTGTTGCATCGAGTGGTGAATTTACTAACGTAACTTACGAAATACAACTACATTAACAAGGTTATTTTTGTATTTTATATATTGACCATCAATGTTTGTGGTTTCTTTCTTGTAACACCTCTTATTCTTTTTAAGAATCTTTTGGTATTTATTTATTTTTTATTTTTGTTTTTGTTTACTGTTTTATATTCTTATTTTCTTGAATTCAACATCATCCATGGGATAAATTACACAACTACGGTTTATACCTATAGGTAAAAGAAAAAAAAAAGCATTAGCCCCTCTGTGTAACGAGAAAACTTTTTGATGATTTTTTTGTTTTTATGTGTTTTTCCTTTAATTGAGTTTAGACTTAACGTTAATTGATATACCCACCGGTTATATTAGTTTTTATAAATTTTAACACCCACGCCAAATCCGCGTTACCGTTTTAAGATATACCATTGCGTATGACGACACCGCAGCCAAGCGCGAGTAAGTTACATACAAAATTGATTTTGATTATCCACAAATTTCAACCAATGAATAATGGAAGTAAATCTTTGATTAGCAACCCAATTAAAAAAAATTTGATTATCCATAAAATTGAAATTAATAATAAATATTCACAATAACTAATACCCGAAACAAATGGTATAATCTCTACTGAAAAATATGAAGGGCAAATTATACTAAATTCAACATACCCTAATTTGATAAAGAACTTGAAATCAAAATTAAATCACCAGGATGTTCTTGAATTGCATTAATGAAGTCCCTATGCCTTGCGAGTACTCTCTGTTAGTCTATATGGATTGTTTGTGAAAAATAAATTTTCATAAGTTCCACAAATTGTGGATTATCCTTAAAATCAAATATACATATTCACTTTATATCCTTTGAGTTTATTCAAAGTTTCATAGTTAACCTAAAGCTTAACGAATAGGTTTTATTTATTAAAGAGTATACCATGAATATGTATATTAATATATAACCTAATATTACTAAAATTCAAACATATTATTATAAAGCTATAAAAAGAGTTTTTTCTATTTATTGTCAGGTAAATAGGTATTCCCTTCTTGTTGACCATATGACCCAAAATTTGGATGAAATGACCATATGACCCAAAATTTGAATTTCATCCGGAAGTCACACTTTAAAAACTTGGCATATAGTTATTCTTGTTTTAGTAGTTCCAAAATCAGTCTAAAATGTTTCCTCATGTTCCTCCTTGTTCTTAGACAAAGTTGTTCGGATAGGGTTTATGCACTCGGTTCTTGAGATCCATGAAAACTGCTAGTGCGTTGGTTTACCCAAATGGCATTACTAGAAACTCGTAGTGTCCGTAACGAGTTCTGAATGCTGACTTTGATACGTCATTTCTCGTGCTCTGAACTGATGATACCCGAATATTCGATCTATCATGGAATAGAAACTAGATCCATGGAATAGATCGAACGGATCATCGATGCGGGGAAGTGGTTTGTTTTCTTATCTACAACTATGTTTTACTTGTGGTAGTTGATACACATACAGAAGGTTTCATCCATCTTCTTAATAACAAGATCGGGGCTCCCCTACGATGATGATCTCAGTCAGATGAATCATTTATCCAACGGCTCCTACAGTTGCGTAGGCAGTTCTTATAGTTCATTGACTACCACAAGCTAAAGCTTCTTATGACCCATCTTACCATACCTCAAACATCATTCATAAAGCTTCTTATTTGGTTTTCGATAGCCACATTTTGCCTTACTTTTCTTTTCATTAAATTGATTTTCTTTTTTGAACTTACCCTCCTTTTCAACCAAGTTAACGGAGTATTGACCTGTTTCATTTTCATTTTCAATTTCCTAAATTCTTGAATCCTAAAAGATTCTTACCCAATTGAAACACACATAACTCCTCCTTTTGGTTTTTAAGGTATGCTTAAAATCCTTTCATATTAGAAGCAATTTGTCAATGTTGCTAGAGACTACGATTGACTCATCCATGTGCATCTTATGTTGTTTAAATTGGTCAAGAATATGTTACAGCTCATTGATTGATCCATAATTGGACTATAATCTGATGTTTTGTAAGGATTGAAGTTACTTACAAGAAATTTTTTACTAGATGCATATTATATCATATATTTGTTTTCCAAAATATCCCAGAAATCTTTGGCAGACTCGACATTTGGATACACATGAAAGAGTGCATCACACATCCCATTTAATATACGTCCCCAACATATCTAGTCATCATTTTCCCATTTTAATCCCCTTCTTTGTTGATCCAGAGTTTCATCTTCAATTACCTTAAACATTGGAGTGGTAAGGACGTACATAACTTTTACAGTTGTTGAGAGAAAATGTATTTTTTCTTCCATCTTTTAGAGTGATCCTTTTAAATTTTTCATGTTTTGAAAACTTAATAAACATATAATTAATTAATCCCCCCTAACCATCTTTATTGTCTCTGAATTGAATTGACTGAGACAAAATAAAAATTAATTTTCGAGTTAGTTTCAACCCACCTGAATTGAAATCAAAATTCAATTTCAAGAATTTATTTAGAATCGAAATTTAACCCGCTGTAAAAATTATTCAATTTGCGTATGTTTGTTTCAAACGTTAATTATTAAAACAATCAAAATTAGATCTTTAGAACAATTATGATCCTATTATTAAAATCATTCAATATTATGATTATTTGTTTCAAACCTTGATTCTCAAATCATTTAAACTAAACCTTAGATCAATGAAGACCCAACTTACTCCCGATTCATTACATAAAAAAATGATTTTGTCAAAATTCAACCAATGAACAATCGAAGTAACTCTTTAATTATCAATCCAATCGACATTAATTTTGATTACCCACAAAATTGAAATTCAAAACAAATATTCGCAATAACTAATACCCCAAACAAGTGGTATAATCTATTTTAAAATATATGAAGAGAAAATTATACTAAATTCATTAAACCCTAATTTAATAAAGAACTTGAAATTAAAATCAAATCCTTAAATCGATTACTCTTTTAAATTAAACCGTTGTGCGCTTACGATCACTTTAATCATATAAGATCAAAAAATTGAAACAGAAACCTGAATGCTAGTAATGGTTTTTTTTTTTTTTTTTGTAATTTAGTTTCAGTAAAATGAGGTGGTGTGATATTATTTTTCTATGAAGCTTTAATCTTCTTTATCTTGTATTTTGATCCATTTTTTTTCATTGTGATCAACATGCTAAGTCCACCTTGTTGCATACGCTCAAACCCACAGATAGCAGCTTTGGAGCCGACCCTTAAGCTCGTTGATTACTTGGTTTGGCTCCGAGGGGGAGACTTTATAAAAATTGCCAAGTTTCCCCATTAGGATTATTGTTTCGTACTTTTTCTATTAGTAGATTGTAACATATTATCAATTCTAATAAATTAACTCTTTTACCTTTTACATGGCCGCACACTTTCTAACTCGCGCTAAATCAGTTTGGAGACTAGTTACTCATTTCCTTTCATGTATTCTTAACCTTATTATGAAGGTTAAAAAGGGTTAAATGTGGTCAGAAAACAAAAAAACACGGATAAAGCCAGCTTATTATTATTACAAATCAGAAGTTTTAGAATATATATACAAATAGTTCTCAAGTATATGCATGTGTTCTGAATTCTCTATACACTATCAGCTACCATCGACAGTATAAGACATCTTAATTGTCTCAACTCTTGTTTTATTTCCTTCATTGTGGGCCTTGTCTTCCCTTCAAGCTCCAGGCAGCTAATTGCTAATTTGGCAACACATTTCACCACCTCAGTATACTCATCTTTTTTCAGTTGATCGTCAACAACTTGAACCAATGCATTTTGTTCCAGTAGTGAAACAAGGTATGCTGCTGCACCAGCATAGACTGTTAGCGATATCTCTAATGAATGAATATCTGCTCCCATAAGTAACTCTATGAGAACAACACCAAAACTATAAACATCAATTTTCTCGGTTAATTTGCTGGTTCGGAAGTATTCAGGGTCCACATATCCTATGGTTCCTTTAACAAGTGTTGATCGATGAGTTTCACCAGGAGGAACAAATGTTGAAATCCCAAAATCAGAAACTTTTGCAGTGAAATCATCATTCAACAATATGTTTGATGGCTTCACGTCTCTATGGATAATTTGTAATGTTGAATGCATGTAGGAAAGTGCTTCAGCAGTGTCTTCAGATATCTTCAATCTTTGTTCTAGTGTCAACATTGGATTTGTATGTATGTGGTGGCATAAGGTGTTATTGATTACATATTCATACACAAGTAAGGGAACATGAGTTTCTAGGCAACATCCTAGGAGTTTTACGATATTCGGATGGTTGATTTTTGATAGAATGATCACCTCATTCACAAACTGCTTGACTTGGCTTTGGTCAAGTACTTTAGACTTCTTGATGGCTACAACTGTTTTGTCTGTTAAGATTCCTTTGTAAACGGTACCATAACCACCTTGTCCTATAACATTGGCGCTGTTGAAGTTGTCTGTTGCTTTCTTTAGCTCTTCTTCTGTGAAAATATTCGCTTTGTTGGCAGTATCCTTACATGTAGATAACATTTCCTGTAACATGATGCCACCATTTTGCTTGAAGAAGTCCTTTCTTACCTTGGTTTTTCTCCTACACTCGACACCCCAGTACAGCAAAACCAATGTCAAAGCTGCACCTGCAACACCTTCACTGATACCTGCGTCAAAGTTTTCGCTATCAATCTTTTACTAGACGTCAAATGGATCGAGATAACTACGTCAGACTTCCAGTCATTACTATCATTACCTTTAATGACCGATCCACTTTCTGATCCATTGGGTGTGCACTGTCCACCTCTTCTTGCATCAATACGCTGTCCCTTTGAGCAATCACAAGTATAATTTCCATGTGTGTTCCTACAGTGTTGTTCTGGCAAGCAATCATTGAGTTTTGGGAACTCACACTCGTCGACATCTAAATGGAAAGATGAAATTAAACAGTTGTCATAATAACCATACCTTGCATATCAACTATTTAGTTGCAATACAAATATAGTGTAGAGAGTACCTTGACATCCATTTTTGATGTGCGCATTTCCCGTGAATCCCTTTGTGCATTTGCAGCGATATCCAGGAAAATCATCTCCCCCGTTAAGACATATACTGTTGTCTTGACAAATATATGTTACATTGTCCTTTCGAGCTTCTTCACATGTTGTATTTCCAACAGACCAGTAAAGCATCACTGGAAAGAACTTGTTCTTGGTCAAAGTTCTATAATCACCATTTTTTAAGTTAAAGTTATGTTTGTCCACAAGGAAAGCATAAGCACAGCTGTTAGATACTTGTGTTTTGTTTTTGGGGGGTCTGACATCAATATGTGCAAATGTCTTGTTTGTAGAAATATCAGATTTGCAACAACTATAGCCAACGCATGTCTCATTTTCTGTTGGGCAATATGCAGTTCCACGAGGCTCTGCAAGATCAATCCGGGCTTCTATGTGCGGTCCAACTCCAACAAGAATGTTTACTGAGCTTGAGAACGGAAACCTTGACATATGATATGACTTTGGTGAACCATCAACTAACGTTCCAAAATTGTCATAGCAAGCATGAACAACAGGGAGATTAACTATTAGATAGCCATCTGGGTTTACCTCTAGAACCTCTAGAGATCTAGTCGATCCATTTAACGAGCTTCTTGAGTTCAAGATTTTGCTGAATGTTTGGTTCAAGCGTGGAACTTTCGTTGTTGGGTCACATTCTATGTAGTAAGACTCGTCCAAATAGCAGCCTTCTTGCATTCCAAAAGGGTAATGTATGGTAACATTTCCACATTTTTCTGGGCATTGGCTGTTATATCCCGCAGCACTCACTAACCTGATAAAAAACATTTGCAGCAGCAGTACAAGTAGTTGAGACAGTTTCATTTTTTTACGGATTATTATGATATGGTGCTTCATATGAATCATATATACAATTGCACATGTTCATATATCAGATACAAAAATGCCTTGTACATCATTATGACTTAATGTTCCTAGGAGAGCATGTTTTGCCTAGTTTCTCTACTTTTGTACGCACCAGTTGTCATATTTGTTTATCTTCTTCATACGTTTGGTTTTAGCAAATGCCTTCTTCAAAAGATTCCAATAAAACAAATGTAATACCTCATTCTCAAAATAAACGCTGCACTAATTTCCAAGAAAAAACTTGTTAAACCAGATATAAATTCCCATTTTAACCACTTATAACCGCGGTTTATGTAGTTTATCTGCCAGATAATCAGCTAGGCTTTACCATGGTGTGTATTGCCTGGTCCAATCGAAAGGGTTATCATAAACTTTTAAGCATAAAGTACAAATTATTGTGGGTGTTTTCAATGTCTTTGTTCTTTACAATTTTGATTACATGTGTTTGATTTCTGGTGACCACCATCATGTTAGGATAAGTTTTTCCTTTCTGGTGGTTTGCACAATCTAATTGAAGGCTTAACTTTGTTTTTTTCTTGAGGTTTCTTTCTATTGATTTAGTTAATCATGGCGGGTTGGAAGGGTTGGATAAGTGAACCCTAACATGATCAAATATTTATACGCTTCAAAGATGTAACCATAACTAGGACACACTTAAATTATAGTCATGTTATTGTCATGTTTTAGGTGGATCATTTTAAACTTCCTTCGCAAACACACATAAATACCTAGTGACCTGGTAACAATTTGTATAACTAATACTTAAATGAACCTTTTTTTATCATTAGTGTTGTTTAAATTGTTTTAGTTTCTTATCACACATTAACAAAACTGAAGTTATATATTTGACTCATGAATGTGGAACTAGATAGAGAGGATTGGACAATTGATAGTTAGAGACTAAAAAGTGAAGTTACTGAAAATAAGTAGTTAACGAAGAGTTTAAAAATAAAAATTATTTTCAGTTTTTGAAATGAATATTGATAGAGGGAAAATAATGTATCAAACTTTAATGCCAACATTTTTAAAATTACACTATAACAAAAATGTCTTGTGTTGATAATGAGTATAACAATGACAGAAGTCGCTAAGTGATGTGCGTTTTGATATATAAATATTTTAATAATGGATTTTACATAATTAAACTTTAAATTCATAAAAATGATTTTCATCTTATGACTAACTACACACACAATAGGTAAGTGTACCTATCGGATAGTAGTATAGCTTTTGGTAAGAACCAAGTATCGATCCATGGACACGAGAGCTCGTGATACTAAGCCTTTGTCATTATCTAGCCGATGAAAGATGATTTGTGAATAATATGATTAACTAATTTAGAAAAAAATTAAACTAATTGAAGAAAGTAAACGAAGATGACGATAATCAATTAGAGAAATATATCACCTAGTCTTCCAATCCGCTTAGCAAAACAATGACAAAATACATGAACCTATGGTGAGATCATCCTCTATGCGTGAAACATGGATGTAAACTAGACTCCTGTCAAGGTTATCTGTAAGGATCAACACTTAACAATCAGATCGATCTCGTGACAAGAACGCGGAATATAATATTCACGGTAAGAAGATATAATAAGCAATAAAATGAACTCAAATGTAAATAAACTTTGATGTATATTGCTCTCTAATTTGAATGATTATAATTACATTTGAAATTAGAAAAATGATAAAAGCTATCTAAATTACATCAACTAACAACTGTTTATACTAATCTAAAACTTATCGCGTAGTTCTCGAGCGATAAATAAGATCTCCTGCGAGATACAACTTCTCGGGCGACAACTAAGATCTCGCGTGACTAGATATTCATCATGTTGATTTGATTTTCTAAGCCTCTAGGTGCAATCCCTACAATCTCCCCCTAGGCTTGTTGAATCAATGCTTTAGAAGTCCACGTCTACAACCTTGTAACTGCCCCCATAAGCATACATCTTGTTGCTCAGGGCCTTCGTAATCAACCAACCTAACTGTGTTGCCAAAAAGTGAACAGATTCATCAGCTGCAATCGGACAAGCCTGCAACCTCATCAAATCATCCCTTCTAAACTTAAGCAGATCCACAGGGTTGATGATATGGTAATCTTTATCTATACAGTGGATCAAAGCATGTCCCTTCTCCTTCTCACAACTCCACCACATGAGCTTCGACAAGCTGTTAACAGGCACTAGAGCGTGTATAGGGATCTTCCTAGCATATCTAGGATGCTTATAAACCCTTATCTTCATTGGCTTTTTAGTGTTTGGGTCGATACGTGTCTCATCTTCAATGGCATTGGATTTAGCAGTTTTGAAGTCTTTGAAGTTGGTCTTGTTCTGTCTCCATATCATATTTCTGATCCAGTTCCCCTTTCTATAATTGCTTGGATTAATAAAGAAAACACGACACATAGCGTATATGTAAGGTCCCGTTCCTGGAACGCTTACAGTTGGTCAATCATTGCATAAAACATATAAAACTCATCATTTTGCAGCGGAAATTTAACTTTTCATTAATAATTAAAAGCATGTCAAATCATCATATCATTTCTTTTACATTCCAAAAATATATTAATACAAAAACATTCTACAAAATATGGATGCCAGACTTGAACCATCCCAAGTAGCTTATACATCCATACCTGCACCTCCTCAGCATCAACAAATACCTGCCAACTATTATGCATACAAAAGTCAGCGACGCTGAGTGAGTTCTAGTTTTATAATAGAATACTTTACTTCCGTTTATAACATTTTCCTTACTTTCATACGTGATCATACATTATACATACATCTAGATAATATCATTATTATCTTCCATCATCGTTCATCATCATTTGTTATCATTCATCATCGTTCGTTTCGTACTTTCTTTCATTATTATCTTCCACCTTTATCTAGATCCTGCCATATGCTATACCCCCACGTCATGCCGAAGCTGGTACTGTGCCGAAGCTTATAAGTAAACCCCCACGTCATGCCGAAACTGACACAATATCTAGGTGAAGCGACAAGGATCCCGTTTCGTACTTTTCAGTCAATCTCAAGGATTAGACCCCTGTGTGCATTAACAAGGGTTAGCTAAACCACACACAATTGAGCAAACAACCACCTCGTTGATTTGTGAACCTCTATCATCTTGCTTGCAAGACTTTACGTTCATTCATTATGTTCCACTTCACGTTCACATTATCTTTCACTCTTATTACATAATACTTTACGTACATATACATATCATGCCACGTAAAGTCACATCATAATACATAACATGGAACATCATCATCATAACAGCAGCCCACAAGCATACATAACATAAACAAGCATAGACCACCATAAAATATCAGTACTAAGCACTAAATTCCTATTTCCCAAAATAACAAAAATATTCTAAGTGTTCACAGCGCATGTACAGCGGACAACTTAAAATACTCTAAGTGTCCACAACGGACAGCCAAGGTCCATAGCGAACAACAACAAGTCCACAACAGATGAACAAGTCCACAACGGATGAACAAGTCTACAACGGATGATCAAGTGCACAGCGGATGAGCAAGTCCACAGCGGAAGAACAAGTCCACAGGGGACAAACCATAAAATTTACTAAGTGTCCACAGTAGACATGCAAAGTCCACAGCGGACATGCAAATCCACAGTGGACGGTATAAATTCTTCTAAGTGTCTATAGCGGATAGTTTATGTCCACAGCAAACAGCATGGAAAATTCACTAAGTGTCCACAGCGGACACTTTATGTCCACAGCGGACAACATGCAGAATCTACTAAGTGTCCACAGTGGACACTTTATCTCCACAGCGGACAATATGCATGATTTTTCTAAGTGACCACAGCGGACACTTTATGTCTACAGCGGACATCATGCATGATTCACTAAGTGTCCACAACGGACACTTTATGTCCACAGCGGACATCATGCATCATACAACAACATAGAATTCATTCTAACTTATACTTAGCATAGATCTAACATGTTACACACTTAAAACATACTAAACATCATTCAAAAACATAGAATTCAACTAAAAACATACATCAACCGTACACAGTCGTACTTCATGGAAAATTCATAGTTTGGTTTAGAAACCTTCTGTCCAGTATGCATAACAGCCCCAAATACGTAGAAAACTAGTAAAGGAGGGGATCTAAAACTCACCTTAAACAACTTTCAAGTAGAACACCTCAAACCCGAGAGCCCACTTGAAGTTCTAGCACCTAAAACATACGAAAACAAGCACTAAGCACCAGAAACTTGGTCTAGAAGCTAAAACCTGACTGAAAACCGAGAAGAATTACCTTAAAATCTCGCCTTCTTGAAGAACTTTCCACTTTCTCTCTCTAAAACCGGATGGGAACTTTCTCTTCTTTTTTTCAAGCCGATAATGTACCTGAAAAAGAGGGTATGGGCAGCCTTAACACCTTTTTGAACCTACTATGGGCAAGTTTGGCCCTTGCACGCTTTTAACCCCTTGCTTTTGAAATAACTTCCTGTTTGCTCCTTTACTTTTCTTTTATTTTTTTTCTGAAATTTCTAGGTGTTACAAGTCCACCCCCCTTATATAGGTTTCGTCCTCAAAACCTATCACTCCTTAAATAGATTTGGGTAGTGCCATCTCATTTCTTCCTCTGACTCCCAAGTGGCCTCCAATTTTTCAATGCAAAGACCAGAGCCGCCACTTCAGAGAAATTTTGGATAAATCTCCTGTAGTACTCACCAAACTAAAGAAACTGCGAATATCGGATGGCATCCTTGGAGACTTCCATTGTATCACCGCCTCTACCTTTGTCAGGTCTACATTAATCCCTTCAATATTAACCACATGACCCAAAACTAAATATCGCATAACCGGAACACACACTTGGAGAAGTTGGAGTACAACTTCTCTCTTCTAAGCGTCTCCAAAGCCTCGCGGATGTGACTAGCATGCTCTTCTTCGCTCCTCAATTAAATCAGAATGTCATCGATAAGCACAATCACTAATTTATTTAGCATAGGTTAACCCACCCGATTCATCAGATCCATAAAAACAGCTGGCGTGTTGGTTAAACCAAATGACATAACGGGAAACTCGTAGTGTCCATAACGCGTATGAAAAGTTGTTTTAGGAATATCCTACTCCTTACCCTCAATTGGTGGTAACCCGATCGGAGATCTATCCTCGAGAACCACCTGACACCTTGAAGTTGATCAAACAAGTCATCAATCCTTGGTAACGGATATCGGTTCTTCATAGCCAACTTGTTCAACTCATGGTAGTCAATGCACATCGTCATGCTACCGTTCTTCTTCTTCACATATAAGACCAGAGCACCCCATAGAGAGATACTCAGTCGAATGAACCCCTTTTCTAACAACTCTTGCAGCTGAGTCATCAATTCCTTCATCTCGGAGGGAGCTAAACGATACAACGCCTTAGCAACAGGTTGGGCATTAGGCATTAAAGCGATCTGGAATTCGATCTCGCAATCAGGTGGAACACCTGGTAGATCCTTTGGGAACACATCTGGGAAGTCACACACGACTGGTATATCTATCAGTTGTGGTACTGACACATCCACATCCTTTACACAGGCCAAATAGGCACCACTTCCACGTCTTAAACACTTCTCTGCCGCAACCGTCGAAATCACCTTTGGAGCCGTACAAACTCTATCGCCATAGATCATCACCAAACTCCCATCGGGTGCGGTCAATTGAATCATCTTCTTACGACACAAGATGTTTGAATTATAGGCTGCTAGCCAATCCATCCCTAGGACTACATCAATTTGTCTAAGGGCATCACGAATAATCTAGCAGAGAACCTATAGCCTTTCAACCCTATGTCACAGTCTTCTACCATATTAGAAATCCTGATCGACTTACCAATGGTGGTTTCTACATAGAAGGGCTCGTTATTCTTCCTACTCCTAGCGGGCAACTTATCATATAGACAGCAGAAATAAAACTCCTACTAGCATCGGAATCAAAAAGCATAGAGGCACAAGTTTGGTTTACTAGAAATGTACCAGACACCTCGTCAGGGTCAAACCTAGCCTCCTTCCAAGTCATATCGAATGCCCTGGCCTTCACCTTCTTCCCTCCTTCTCAGTCCCCTTCTTTCCCCCGAAGCTCTCAGCCCTCGACTTTTGGCAGTCTCTACTCATGTGCCTAGTCTCTCCATAGTTGTATCATTTCACCACACGACAATCCCTAGCTATGTGGCCCTCCTTTCCACACTGAAAGCAGACGTTCGATCCCCACTTACACTCCCCCATGTGGACTCTCCCACATTTCTTGCATGCCTTCTCCGTCTCTGTTATCACCTTCCGATCATCCACTTTCATCTTCTTACCTCCGGTCATAAAGCCACCACCGTTATACCACTTCTCATTCCCATTCATATCATTGCCAGACTTGTTATTCTCATCCATCACTGCCACCGCCTCTCGCTCATCATACAGTCTTCTCGCCAGATCGACCACCTACCTGAACGTACCTGGCCGAGCGGCGATCAGATGTCTCCGGTTATCCGCTGGCAAACCTTGGATGTATCTCTTTATTTTCCATGACATAGGTGTCACATGCTTTGGCACCAGCCTCGCCATCTTATTAAACTTAGTTGTGTACTGCTGGTGTGTCATAGTTCCCGCCTCCAACTGTAGGAACTCTCTCTTGATCTTGTCGAGCTCCCTGTGAGGACAAAACTCCTCGATCACCAGCTCCTTCAGTTCATTCCACCTCATCCTTCCAATTTCCCTGCTACCTTTGGCCAGGACAATGTTATCCCACTAGCATAAGGCTGAATCCACAAACGAGTGGGTAGCGAACATTACCTTCTGATCCTCTCGGTACTCACTGATATCAAGTACCGCCTCCATCTCCCTCACCCATCGATCAGCAGCAGCAGCACTCCCATTCCCATCAAACGTCGGGGGCTTGCATCTCTGGAATGCCCCATAGTTGCAACCCTTTGGACTTTCTTGTACTGCTTCCTCTTCCTCATCGTCACTGGAGACGACCATCTCAGTCTCAGGTTGCCCCCTTTCCCCTGCTCCTCCTTCTTCGCCCTCTCGCCTAGCGGCATTCTCCTTCTCCTATTTCTCCTTCTTCTAATCCTCCTTCACGGCTCTAATTAACCTCAGTCACCACAGACGGCAAAATCGTCTGCTTGACTTGATGAACTTCCTCCACAACTGCCTCCTTCACTGAGGCACTTAGATTAGCACTCTCATCCCCGTCTTTATGGTGATGAAGCTCGGGCTCTTTGGGAACCTTTTCAGCAGCCTTAGCCCTGTTCCTTATGACACGCGGCCCAGCACCACGTCTACCACGACCTCCACCTCGAGAAGCCTTTGAAAATCTACCACCAACCATCTCTAAGCACTGTAAGATTCTGTAAGGTTCAGTAAAATATAATTAGATCGATCTCGTGATAAGAATGCGAAATGTAATCATCACGGAAGATAAGATTGAATATTGAAATGAAGAACACACGGGTAAATAAAGTTCACAATCTGTTGATCTCTGATTTGATTACAAGAACAGTAAGTACAAATCAAGAAAAGCAAAATCTCTCTATCAAAGTTCTACCTATTACAAAGCTAAACTTCTATTTATAAAAAAACTGGTATCAGAACCTTGTTGCTCTAGATTGATTGGTTGAAGATTGAAGAAGTATTTTGAAGAGTTCGTGAGCATTGAAATTCATGGTTATTCGAAGTTTACTGCTTAATTCTGCTGAGATTGATCATTTGAAGATGTTGAAGCTGCTAAACTTGATTATCGTTTGAGCTTAAAATGAGATTAATTGAATCAATTAGAGACAATTAGGATCTAATTTGAACCTAAATCACTAATTGAACACTTAATTAATCAAAGTTTAATCAATTGGGTGAAACAAATTGAGGCTGAAACACTCGAAATCAAAGAAAACAGTTCAGGCGAAAACATTGGATTTCCGTGCGAAAGGTTAGATTTCGCGCGAGAAGTTGAAGATTTCTTAAAAGTTGGTTCAAAGTTTGTTACAACAGAATCAATTCATGCGATAACTTTCAGTTTTCAGAAAATTCAGTTGCAAAACTTTCCGCGCGAGAAGTTTTTGAAGATTTCGCGTGAAAGTTGATCATTCGAGCGAGAACTTTGAGTTTGAAGAATTTGTGAAGAATTTGATTTTCAAGTAAGAACAATTGCTAATCTGAAGCACATCACTGCCACTTTGAATCTCGACAATGAGATTGGTAAGAGCACAAAGCCACCTCGTCTGCTCAGTGAAGAAGATTACCCAGATTGAGCCTTTAGGTTTGAGAACCATGTCTTGTATACTGAACCCCGGATGATGAGATTTATCAAGAAAGGTCCATATATTCCGGTGTATACAAATGATAAGGGTGATTTGGTCCTAAAACCTGAGCATTTATAGGACGAGGAGGACATGAAGAAGAAGGAACTTGATGACAAAGCCTATGCTGCCATCACCATGGCACTCACTACTGAGATTGCAACAGAAGTTTAAAGATTTTACCAAGGCTAAGGTTTTATGGGATGCAATGGAGGAACAAATCATGGGGAACAAAGACATGAGAGAGAGTAGAAAACACTTGTTAAACCAAGAGTTTAATATGTTTAATCATGTACTGGGTGAGACTTTGGAGGCATAGATGTTTAGGTTCATGAAGCTAGTCACCAAAATGAAGAGTGCAGGGATCATACTAGAAAACATTCAGTGAACAAGAAGTTGTTGAATTCACTCCCATATAGCTGGAACAACAACTACACTACAATCAAAAGAACCAAGGATCTGTTAACTTTGTCCCTCAAATTCAACCATTTAGCGCATCCTACTCATAAATTCAATAATCTCCACCTGTACAAAAAGCATTTGTTGTTAATTCCCAACCCAGTAAACAGACTATCCAGATTGCAGAAGAGCACCTTGCTCTATTTACCTTTTTCAAGAACAGCTATGAAGCTTTCTCTACTGGCAGACTTAATACACCCAACATCATGGTTGATGATCTGCAACAAGTCAACCCAGATGATGTAGAAGAGAATGACATCAAGTACCAGATGGCAATGGTGGTGTATCGTGCCAAGAATTTTGCATGAAGAACTGGTAGGAAAGTTTTTGGTCTGAATAACTCCAGTAAAATAGGGTTTGATAAGCCCAATTTGAGATGCTACAACTGTGACAAACCCAGTCACTTTGCTAGAGAATGCATTGAGGGAAGGTCTGCTCAAGTTGACAATAGGAAAAAGATGGTAATAGTGGAGGTTGAAACAAAGAAAGATCAACCTAGTACATCCAATAACAAAGCATTGGTATCTCAGACAGATGGTGAGTATGACTGGTCTAATCAGTTAGAGATACTTGATATGAAGCTATCTACTGCTTTAATAGCAGAGATTCAGAGTGATGAAGATTGTGTTAAAGAGAATATTTTGGCTGAGTTTGTGTCTGAAGATGTGCTTGAAGGAGTCTTTGAGAAAGAAAAGGAAGTAGAGGAAAAGAAGGTTGAAAGTGTCAAAGAGAAAGTTGAACTAAAAGAAAAGACTATTGAGAATACTCCAGTCCAAGTTGAAGAATCTGTTGAAGTTGTTAAGCCTGCTCCTGCATCTGCTTGTGCTGATAAGGAAAGTGCTGTTGAGATCACTCCAGCAACAAAAGCAGAAGAAACAAGAGTTTTAAAGGCCTTCATGGTACAAGTTGTGCCTGAAGAGACAAAGAAATCAGAAGCATCCGAAAAGGTACATTCTAATCTTTGTTCAAATGTTTTCATTGAAAAGGTAAACAGATATAGAGTTCACAATGAACGCCTGATATTAGAAGTTGAAAAACTTCAATATCGACTCGTAAATATAAATCCAATGAGAAAATTTTTAAAGAAAAGATAGATGCTTTAAACAAATCTATTTACCAATCAAAATTAAATCTTCATGATAAAGAATACAATATAAAAGATTTGACAAAACGTAATGATGAATTATCTTTAGAAATTAACAAAATCAATAGTGAACTCTTATCTGCGAAATTAGTTGTTGAAAAATTCAAACTTTCATCAAACATGGTTGAAGGTATCATCAAGTCGGAGATGACATAAAAGATTAATGGTGGTAAAAGTGGAGTGGGTTATGCTAACATTGCACCACCTATTAATCATGATTATACATCTTTGCCTTCATCAATTACAACTCATGATGAAGAGATCTATGGTTTAGGTTTTCAACCAAAAGTAGACTTCACACCTGCAGTCAATGTTTCACTGACTGTTGACCCTGTCACAAAAACTAAAATTAATATTAATAATGACAATTCTTTTGCAGAAAGTATGAAGATAGAAGGTTTGGTTGAAGAGTGGGATAGCGATGATGAATTGGATTTTATGGAAAATAAGATTTGTAATGATAAAAAAAACTTGCAATTCATCATCTACGATAAATGAAAAATTGGAAGTTTTTGTTGATTCAAATGTTTGTCCAAAAATGTCAAATAAGGACAAGAAACGAGAATCAAAAATGAACTTTAAAAACAAACAAAGTATAAGTGTCACATCATCCATATCTGACTTGAAAAGTGATTTCAAGAACAGATTTGTTTCTATAGGCAACATTGATATTGAGGATCATATTTTAAAAGAAACAAATGCCAGTTTCTTTAAAAATAAATCTTCTATTATTGCTAACACTGTAAGACAAGATGTGCGTAGAACAGGTTTGAAAGACATTGGTCCTAAATCAGTAAGGAAGGTTCATAAGGATAAAGTCACAAATCATGCTACATCAACATCAATAATGAATCCAAAAGCTAGGACCATTACCTCAATTTCTCCAAAATCATCTCGAGAATTCATAATGAGAGAAAGGAAAGAGAGACTGTTAAAGAATCGAAAGGCCAAGGACATACTAAGGCCAGATTTTGTGATAACTATGGAAGTTATCTAAAACAGTTTGTGCAAAACATACGAGCGCCAAATACATATAATAAAATTTGTTGTTATGTGTGTGGAAAGCCAAATCACATGGCTAGAAATTGTCGTTATCAACATCAGTTAACAAGCAAACAGAAATTTCATAATTCAATTGCAAACAATGGAAAATCTTTCTTTGTAAATGCAAATTTAAAAAGGAATTTAAATCAATCAAATGTGTTTGCTAAAATTAATACTGATTTAAACAAAGGAAAGACAAAATTAAAATTAGTACAAGTTGATGATAACAATTTCACCACACTACCAAACAAACAAGTTCAAAGGTGGAAAATTAAAAACAATTTACCTGAGCCTTTTGTTGTTGAAAAATGCATTTTTGATGACAAAAGAGATATGATATTGCAAAATGTATCATATTTAGATGAAAACAAAGAGCTCAAGTCAACCATGGCTTGCGTTCCTAAAAATGAATAAATTTGTCCAACTGTACAGGAACAACCAAGACAAGCTATCAATAGTGTTTGGCATGTAGATTGTGGTTGTTCACGGCACATGACAGGTAATATATCTTAGTTAAAAACCATACAACCGTATAACAGAGGATATGTTATCTTTGCGGGGGAAAAAGGAGGTAAGATTACAAAGAAAGGTACAGTGATAAATGGTGTATTAAGCTTTGAAGATGTTAATTTTGTAGAGGAACTAAAACATAATTTTCTTAGTGTCTCTCAAATTTGTGACAAAAAGTATTCAACACATTTCACTGATAAAAAATGTCTTATATTAAAACCTGGCTTTGTAATTCCTGATGAATAGATTTTATTGAAAACTCCGAGAGACAAAGACACGTATTTACTTGATATGAATGGTTCACATTCATTTGTAACTACGTCGTGCTTGTTATCTAAAGCCTCAAAAAGTGATACATTGTTATGGCATCGTCGTCTTGGTCATGTAAATATTAAAACTATGAACAAATTGGTTAGAGGAAATCATGTCGTTGGCCTACCTTCGAAAGAATTTCAATTTATAAAGAATTGTCTGTCATGCTCTAAAGGCAAACAACATAAACTTCCTCATAAACCAATTGTTCATACTCAAATTGACTCTATTATTCAATTGCTGCACATGGATTTATTTGGTCCTGTAAATGTTTTGAGTTTGGGACGTTGTGCATATTGTTTGGTTATTACTGATGAATTTTCTAGATTTACATGGGTTTTCTTTTTAGCAACCAAATATGAGACACCTCATTTGCTGATGAAATTCATGACACTTATGGAAAATCATATAGACAAAACAATCAAATGCATACGCAGTGATAATGGAACCGAATTCTGTAATCGTATCTTGAACGAGTTTTGTGATTCAAAGGGGATAGCAAGACAATACAGTTTTGTAGGAACTCCACAACAAAATAGAGTTGCTAAAAGACAAAACAGAACCTTAATTGAAGCAGCTAGAACTATGTTATCAGCAGCCAAATTACCTTCATTCTTTTGGGCTGAAGTTGTTAACACTACTTGTTATGTACAGAATCATGTTTAATTAATAAACAACAAAATATGACTTCTTATGAAATCTTTTTCAAACATAAACCTAAAGTCAAATATTTCAAAACTTTTGGATGCTGTTGTACTTTGTTAAACGCATCTGATAATAAATCAAAATTTGATGAAAAAGCTGATGATTGGTATTTTATTAGTTATGCAGCCAACAAAGTAGCATATCAGGTTTATAATAAAAGAACTAAACAAATAATTGAGTCATTTGATATTGATTGGCATGAATCTAACAAAATAGATGTAGGTTCTGCACCTTCATGGGTTTATGATTATGCCTCTTTATTTGAAATATTTAATCGAAAATCTGTTGTTTCTACAACTGATCCACCTTTGACATCCTCAATTTAAGATATCTTTGCTGATAATATTGGATCTACGTCTTCTCAAGATAAAGGAATATCTTCAGATATGCCTTCTTCTTCAAGTTGTTGCAGCTATTCCAACTTCTGTTTTTGAAATGGATTTACCTCATGATGATCCAGTTGTTGAACAAGCTCCACAAGTTTCAGATTAGAGTTCCTCTTCTACTCAAGTTGATCCAATTGATACAATTCAAGTACTATTTGAAGATCTTTCTGTCAACAATGATATTCAAGATGAAGATATTGTTTATCAACCTAAAGGAGGGAGCACTGCTGATGAACCAGTTGGACATATGTCTAACTTAGATGTAGTTATCTCTGAAGATGCTATTCCACAGTTAAGAATTCACAGAAACCATCCAACAGATGCTATCATTGGTCTATTATCACAAGGCGTCAGAACTCGAAGTCAATCAGGAGCTATAAACACATGTTAAAATTCATTTTTCTATCTCAAATAGTGCCAAAAATGTTGAAATGGCACTAAAAGAAAACAGTTGGGCAGAGGCCATACAGGATGAACTGATGAAATTTAAAAAACTGAACGTTTGGTATTTGTGTGAATTACCAAAGGGTAAGTTGCCAATCGGAACAAAATAAATTTTCGAAAACAAGACGGATGAAAAAGATGTGATTGTCTGAAACAAGGCTAGACTTGTTGTACAAGGATTCTATCAAATTTAAGGGCTTAATTATAAAGAAGTATACGCTCCTTTTGCAAGACTAGAAGCTATAAAATTTTTTTGGCATATGCTTTATTCAAAAACTTCAAAGTTTATCAAATGGATGTCAAAATTGCATTCTTGTATGGCGAAATGAAGGAAGAAACCTATGTTTGTCAACCACCAGGTTTTGAAAATCCAGATCATCCTAACTATGTTTACAAGTTAGACAAAGCACTTTATGGTTTACATCAAGCTCTTCGAGCTTGGTATGCCACTCTCACTGAACATTTGCTTGCAAATGGATATACGCGAGGTGCAATTGATCAAACTTTATTAATACGAAAGATTGGTGATGATCTGATTCTAGTTCAAGTTTGTGTCAATGATATTATCTTTGGATCTACCAATGATGATTTGTGTAAAGAATTCGAATCAGTCATGAAGAAGAAATTTGAGATGAGCTCTCTTGGAGAAATGACGTTTTTCTTGGGAATTCAAGTTAAACAAGATGAGAAGGGAATACTGATACATCAAGAAAAGTATATGCACAGTATCCTGGATAAATACAAATTCCAAGACTCCAAGACAGCTTCTACTCCTATGTCTTCTCATCCTACTTTGACTCCAGATCTTACTAGAAAAGATGTTGATCAACACATGTATCGATCAATGATCGGATCCATGATGTATCTCACTACAAGTAGACCGGACATTATGTTTCTTGTTTGTCAGTGTGCACGATATCAAAGTAATCCAAAGGAATCTCACATGAAAGCTTTCAAGAGGATTTTTAAGTATCTCAAGGGTCAACCAACACTCGGCCTTTGGTATCCTAAAAATTCTGAATTCATTTTATTTGCTTACACTGACAGTGATTATGCAAGATGTAACATGGATAGGAAATCTACTATGGGTGGTTGTCAATTTCTTGGCAATAGGTTGATTTCATGGCAGTGCAAGAAACAGCAGATAATATCTACTTCAACTGTAGAAGCTGAATATGTGGCCGTATCAAGTTGTTGTTCACAAATTATTTGGATTCAACAACAACTCCTTGATTATGGCCTAAATATTTTTAATACTAAAATCTTTTTTATAATACTATAGTTTTAAACATTATGAAGAATCCAATCCAGCATTTAAAGACAAAACAAATTGACATCCGCATGCATTTCCATCATGACTGTTTTGAACGCAAACTTATCAATTTGGAATCAATTTCCACAGATGACAACATTGCCGATTTGTTTACTAAAGTGTTTGATCATTCCAGATTTAACTTTTTAGTTAAATCTTTGGGCATGATTAACTTTGGTTAACACTTATTCTTACACCATTTTCAAAAATATTTTTCTTTGTTTTGGTAAAATTGTTATTTTCTGTCTAGATAATCACAATTTTAGGGGGAGAAAATTTGAAAATGTAAAAAAAAAATATTTTGTTCTTAGGGGGGGTAAATAGTTTGAAGAAAAGTACAAAAAGATTTTGATTTAAAAATTGAAAAAATTAAATTTTTAAGAGTTTACAGAAAATGATAGTACATTTCTTGATTTTGAATCATTGCATCCTAAGGCTTACAAGAAACTGAACTGGATTATGTTTGAATATTTATAGGCTGGATATTCAAGTATGAAAAGCACTATGTTCTGTGAAGCACTGAAAGTAACTTTGATTGAAGTGGGTAACTCATCAAGGTTTTGTGGTAACTCTGATTCCATGCTAAAACAGACTGAGAGTTATAGTTTGGTCATACTCAAGCTAGTTACTTTCTGATTCAGTTTCTTCAGATATTGTATATACATGTAAAAAAAATAAAAAAATATATATAAAATGAAAACAAAATACAAAAGAGAAAAACAAACAAAATGAGCAAAAAGAAGCCAAAAGGCCATATAGGAATAAAAGATGCCAATGAGCACATTAATAAAGGATATGTCAAATACATACATACTATATGATAAATATTTTTCCTTTTTAAGAATATCTTCTGACACAGGAGGCAAAATCAAAAGACGGGGCTAGTCCGACTTGGCATGTAACTCCTAAACGTCTTGCGAGGGCAAAAACATAAGTCCGACTGGCTATTAAATAAGTCCTAAAACTTGTTAATATTTTGTGTTCAGAAATATTTCTCAGGCTAGTTATGCTTATAATAGATATTATATAAGAAATTTTTTTCTAAAAAGGCTAATCAGAAGTGAAAGGTTTAAGTCAAATTGGGGTGACTTGAAATCTCGAAAGTGTCTTGAAGTTGGATAAGGTTCTATAGGATTTTTGATTATGGGACACACTGAAGACATATAATTTAATCAAAACATGATAAAATAACAGCTTATGTGTCTAAGTAAACTTAAAGTCTATGTTTAAAATTGGACACAATATATTGACAATTAACATAACCAGTTCTATTTATAATAAAGCTGGATGATGGTAATGATCAATTTCTAAGAAATATGATCTTGTACTTGAAAATTATTAAAACTAGTTAAGTAAATAATTAGTCAATATTGTTTGTTTACATATGTTTTTCTACTTGTTTCATTTCTATATCTTTTTCAAATTAAGGGTGTTGGAATAATTATAAACACTTAGTTAAACATAATCTTTTTCATAACATATCAAAAGGCTCAATAAGATCATTAAAATTCAATAAAAGTTAAAAAGTTAAAAATAAAAAAAATAAAATAAAAAAATCAATTTTCAAACAAAAATGAACTTTTCACGCGAAAGGTTCACATCATGCGAAAAGTTCATCATGCGAGAACCCTGGCTTCTTGCGCGAGAAGTCAGAGTCCTATATAAAGCACAGTGTGTGAAAAGTTAAGTATTCGCACAACTGTACTCTGAAAAATTTCACTCTCAAATTCTAAGTGTTGAAACACTGTCCAACTAGAAAACTTGGTTCATTGTGGTCGCCCATTGATTCCTAATTACTTATTAAGGTATATAGTCGTTAATGACTTTGATTTGAATGTGTTTGAAATCTATCCGAAACTTAAAAGACATAAAACACTTAAAATTGAACAAATTAATTATAATAAACCTTAATAATGACTTAATAGACACCTATGAAACATGTTTTAATGGCCGAAACACCATGAAATTGACAGAATGAAAATTTGAAGTGAAACAGACTTTTCGCGTGCAAAAAGTACTCTGCAAATGAACAGACGCGAAAACTTGACTTGTCGCGTGAGAAGTTGTCCTCTGGTCAAATTCAAATTCAAGAGATAACTTGACTTGTCGCATGAGACTTGGCTTTTAGTTTTCGAGCGAGAACATGGAGGTTTTGCGCGAGAAGTTCAAAATTCCAAATTTTTTTTCTAAATGTTGATTTCTCTTTTCTAATTTTGAAATTTTTCTGAAATTCTCTTGTGTACTGATATTAATGCTTAATGTTTCAAATGGCAAGGCCTATGGTTTTTAACAAGAACCATAACGCGATTGCATACCTCATTGATGTTTCTGAAGACAAAGCGTTATACCGATCTCTTATTGAAGGACTCAAGACATCTGGTATTCACTATGCTATATCTGCCAGTCCTACTATCTATTCTGATATCATAGACCAGTTTTGGCACACGGCTGCCAATGAGATAGACGAGGATGGAGAACCCTGTATTACTGCCACTGTTAAGGGAAAGAGAGTTGTGATTACCACTGAGGTAATTAACAGCGTTTTATTACTTGAAGATGTGCCTAATGCACCAGTGAAGATTGATGACGATGCTGTGAAGGATTGTTTAGTACGTGTGGGTTACAGTCACCATTACCCATCATAGGAGAAGAAGTACCTTCCACCTTTCTGGAAGTACTTGTTTCATGTGGTGATCCATTGCCTTAGCAATCTCAAAGCGGGCATGGATAGTTTGAGCGCTGTGTTAGGATCCTTGCTTATATCACTTGTTGATGATCTTCCTTATAGCATATCCAAAGCGATTTTTTTAGAGATGCTGAAGAATATGATTGCTGCGGTGGGGAAGAAGTTTTTTATGTATCCCAGGTTTATTCAGATGATCATGAATGCTGCTCACCCTGATCTAGCAGTGTCTGATTCACCCAAGTATGTGGTTATGACTATGAAGAAAGACATTTTCACCTATCTTATGGGTGCACAAGGGAATGCTTGGGATGGTTCTTATTTTGCTAAGTTAGGAAGATTAGTAGATGGTTTTCAAGCAGAAGATCGACCCTAAGTGACAGAGACTCCTCATGTTCAAAGAGGTGTCATATCTGGTACATCTACATCTACTGCATAAGCTGCTGAAGCTGATACTGTATGTCCATCCATGAGTACTACACCAGAAGCACCTGAGAGTTCTCAGGGTGCTACCAGATCGGATATGGATGAAGTGAACACTTGGTTCACTGATAGTGGGAGTGAGACTGACAACGATCAGATAGGGAACATACCATACGTATTATAGGAACGTCCCAGAGTGTGCGAAACACCTGCCAAACGTACTGCTGAGGAGGGTGATTTCGATTTTGGTCCTGAAGAGACTCCCGTGTCTAGGGGGAGAAGAAAGAGAATGGCATGGAGAATGGGAGAAAGTCCTCATGGTAAGGGTAGAGGACGTGGTGTGTTAAGGAAACGTTGGACCCCAGTGACCATTAAGCCGATTGTAGAAGAGGTTACTGTTACTGAGACTCCTGTCACAGTGACTGAGGCAACACCTACTGTAACATCATCTGAGTTGCCCACTTCTACTGCTGATGATATAAGGACACCTCCGAGAGAACAAGTGGAGGATGAGATGATTGGTATAGACGACTTCATAAACACACCTCCTGAGCTAAGACAAGGTGCTAGTGCGTCAACTAGTTCACCTACACGTGTTACCCTTGAGGATCGTGTATAGAATCTGGAAAGAGAAATGTTTGAGAAAACCCAAGTGATTGATGATTTACAAAGGCAGTTAACAGCAAGAGATGAACGGATCAGGAATCTCTAACATTAGCAAACTTTTATATTCAGCTATGTTCAGATCCTCAAGCAGAACTTGAGGAATTTCACTTCAAGTGGGACATTTCAACAAGGGACCACTGAAGTTGGAGAGAGTAGTGGATAGCAACCTGCTAGTCCTGAACCTACTGCAGATCCGATAGTGACTGCAGAGCTTCCTGTTGATCCTATTGGTCAGGAAAGGATAATAGAGACTGTTGAAGTTGGTCAAGAGTCACCTTCTACTGATGTTCATATGACTAATGAGGACCAACCTTTAGTTTTTACTAGAGAGGCTTTAGTTGAGCCTGAACACATGATGCCTATTCCAAACCCAGTTGAAGATGAAGATGAAGGGTTGGATTTGATAGATTATGATTCATCTGAGGATAGTGATGATGATGAAGATGATGATGGTGATGGTGGTATGAGAGAGATGATGATGATAATGATGGTAATGATGATGATGATCAAGGTGGTGACATGGGTTTTGCAGCTACTGGTAATGCTGGAACATCAGGCACTGACAATATCTCCAAACCAAGTCCTGATGATTCAGTTGATTACACACCACTAGACCCTGAGACAGAGGCTGCTTATGAGAGAGAGTTTTATACATTCTAGCAAAGTATGATTACTGAGGAGATAGAAGAAGAGTTAGGTGTGTTTGAGGATTTGGAAGAAGGAGTGGAATACACTGACATATTTGGAAACAGTCTTAAAGACTTGTTTTTCGATACTTTGGTTGAAGAAGGTGAGATCGTGGGGGAGTCAACCAACACAAAGACGACTGACGAGACAACAGATATTACAGGTCAAGCTGCTGTGCGTCAGGTCGGTGACCTAACAGTTAATGCTCCTCCTCCACCAACTTATATTCACACGCCGAGGCATTCCAAACCATTCACTAGGTACAAAAACTAGGAACCTATTATCAGTTGGGCGTACAATCAAGAGAAGAAGATGTATGTTGTGTAGAGAAAGGGCGGAGCGATAGAGTATTTTCAAGATGAGCACGACTTTCATACACTCAGAGCATCAAATTTATATGCTATGGGTCGTGTTCCATTCTTTGACCCGAGTAATTATAGCAAAGCGAACTGGATAAGAAATATGATTTATAGACAGAGCAGAGCCAACTTCAAAGACTTTAAGACCACCAAATCTAAAGTTATTGAAGATGATACCCGGATGGACCCGAACATGAACAAGCCTATGAAGATAAGGGTTTATAGACATCCAAGATATGCTAAGAAGATTCTAATTCATGCTTCAGTGCTAGTTATTAGCTCGTCTAAGCTAATGGGGTGGAGTTGTGAAAAGGATACTGGTCATGCAGTAATCAAGTGTGAAGACAAAGAGTTCCGTATCATTGACCCTGTGGATCTACTACAGTTTGGTAAAGAAGATTTGATGAAGTTGCAGGCATGTCCAATTGCAGCTGATGAATCTATACACTTCATAGCGGCGCAATTTGGTTGGATTATTACGAAGGCCATAAACAACAAGATGTATGCATTTGGGGGAAGTTATCAGGTTGCAGACGTGGACTTCTAACAACATTGATTTACAGAGCCTAGGGGGAGATTTTAAGGGTTGAACTTAGAGGCTCGGGAAATCAAATCAAGATGAAGATCAAGATCAAGTCACGCGAAAACTGCTTCTCATACGACAACTACTAGTCACGCGAGAACTTCTTTTGTTTATAAATAGAAGTTTGGCTTTGTAATAGGTAGAACTTTGATAGAGAGATTTTGTTTTTCCTGATTTGTACTTACCGTTCTTGTAATCAAATTAGAGATCAATAGATTGTGAAGTTTATTTACTCGTGTGTTCTTCATTTCAATATTCAATCTTATCTTCCGTGATGATTACTTTCTGCATTCTTATCACGAGATCGATCTAATTGAATTTTACTAAACCTTGCAGATTCAAACACCAACACGGTCATTCAAGGTAACAACTCAGTTTATGTCAAGTATAGTAAGTCCCTAATTACAGTGGCCAGTTGTGATTAGCCACTTACTTTACTCTTCGTTCTCCAAGCATTTTCTATCCTGACTACATCAGTATCCAAATCTATAGAGAGCATATAATTCACATAGCACACGCACATAATTCCTTTTTCCATTAATTTACATAAAATGTTTATATGAAACATTTACCTGCAGGCATGTAGCTACTAGGACTGGCATCCCTTTCCCTTTCTTAGTTTAAGTTTCAGTTTTTTTTGTAAATATTTTACCCAATTCTCTTAAACTTTGGCTTTGATACCAACTTCAAAGGACCCATTCCCGAAACGCTTACAGTTGGTCAATCATCGCATAAAACATATAAAACTCATCATTTTGCAGCGGAAATTGAAATTTTCATATATAATTAAAAGCATGTCAAATCATCATATCAATTCTTTTACATTCCAAAAATGTTTTAATACAAAAAACATTCTCCAAAATATGGATGCCAGACTTGAACCATCCCTAGTAGCTTATGCATCCATGCCTGCACCTCCTCAGCATCAACAAATACCTGCCAACTATTATGCATACAAAAGTCAGCGACGCTGAGTGAGTTCTAGTTTTATAATAGAATACTTTACTTTCATTTAAAACATTTTCCTTACTTTCGTACGTGATCATACATTATGCATACATCTAGATAATATCATTATTATCTTCCATCACCGTTCATCATCATTCGTTATCATTCATCATCATTCGCTCATACTTTCTTTCATTATTATCTTTCACCTTTATCTAGATCCTGCCATATGTTATACCCCCACATCATGCCGAAGCTGGTACTGTGCCGGGGCTTACAAGTAAACCCCCACGTCATGCCAAAGCTGACACAGTACAGGGGTGAAGCGACAAGGATCCTGTTTCATACTTTTTGGTTAATCTCAAGGATTAGACCCCTGTGCGCATTAACTAGGGTTAGCTAAACCGCACACAGTTGAGCAAACAACTACCTCGTTGAGTTGTGAACCTCCATCATTTTGCTTGCAAGACTTTACGTTCATTCATTATGTTCCACATCACGTTCACGTTATCTTTCACTTTCATTACATAATACTTTACGTACATATACATATCACGCCACATAAAGTCATATCATAATACCTAACATGGCACATCATCATCATAACAACAGCCCACAAGCATACATAACATAAACAAGCATAGGCCACCATAAAATATCAGTACTAAGCACTAAATACCTATTTCCCAAAATAACAAAAATATTCTAAGTGTTCATAGCGCATGAAAAAATGTACAGTGGACAACTTAAAATACTTTAAGTGCCCACAGAGGATAACCAAAGTCCACAGCGAACAGCTTAAAATCCATAGCGCATGACAAAAATATTCTAAGTATCCACAGTGGATGAACAAAATCCACAGCGGATGAACAAAGTCCACAGCGGATGAACAAGTCCACAACGGATGAACAAGTCCACAGCGGATGAACAAGTCCACAGTGGATGAACTAGTCCACAGTGGATGAACAAGTCTACAGTGGAAAAACCATAGAATTTACTAAGTGTCCACAGCAGACATGCAAAGTCCACAGGGGATATGCAAGTCCACAGCGGACAGTATAAATTATTCTAAGTGTCTACAGCAGACAGATTAATGTCCATAGCAGACAGCATGCAAAATTCACTAAGTGTCCACAGCGGACAACATGCAGAATCTACTAAGTGTCCACAGCAGACACTTTATGTCAACAGCAGACAACATGCATGATTTTTCTAAGTGTCCATAACGGATAGTTTATGTCCACAGCGGACATCATGCATGATTCACTAAGTGTCCACAGCGGACAATTTATGTCCACAGCGGACACTTTATGTCCACAGCGAAAATCATGCAAAACATCTGCATTGCATCAAACGTACCTTTCAGTCCCCAACATCATTCTAACTTATACTTAACATAGATCTAACATGTTACACACTTAAAGCATACTAAACATCATACAACAACATAGAATTCATCTAAAAACATACAACAACTGGACACAGTCATACTTCATGGAAAATTCATAGCTTGGTTTAGAAACCTTCTATCCAGTATGCATAACAGCCCCAAACACGTAGAAAACTAGCAAAAGAGGGGATATAGAACTCACCTGAAATAGCTTTCAAGTAGAACACCTCAAACCCAAGAGCCCACTTGAAGATCTAGCACCTAAAACACACGAAAACAAGCACTAAACTTTAGAAACTTGGTCCAAAAGCTGAAACCCGACTGGACACCAAAAAGAATTACCTTAAAATCTCACCTTCTTGAAGAACTTTCCACTTTCTCTCTCTAAAACCAGATGGGAACTTTATCTTCTTTTTTTTAGCCGATAATGTACCTGAAAGAGAGGGTATGGGCAGCCTTAACACCTTTTTGAACCCACTATGGGCAAGTTTGGCCCTTGCATGCTTTTAACCCCTTGCTTTTGAAATAACTTCCTGTTTGCTCCCTTACTTTTCTTTTTTTTTTCTTTTTCTGAAATTTTCGGGTGTTACAAAATAAATCAAAAGCTCTGAGTGTATGAAAGTCATTCTCGCCCTGATAATACTCTATAGCACCAGCCTTTCTCTTCACTTCTCAGCATCGTACGACTAACTAATAATAGGTTTTGAGTTTCCGTACCTTGTGAAAGGTTTGGAATGTCTCAGCGTGTACATAAGCTGGCGGAGAAGGAGCTTCAATAGTAAGATTTTCGACCTGACGTACAATACTTTGACTAGTTAGATCTGATGTCTTGTCAGTCATCTCTTTGGCTCTTAACTCACATACTATCTCTCCTTCTTCAATCAAGATATCTGAAAATAAGTCTTTTAGACTATTTCCAAATATGTCAATGTAATCTACAGTCTCCTCCAAATCTTCAAATGGACCAAAATCAGTATCAAATTCTTTAGCAAGAATCTGTGCAAGAAACTGTTAGGGAATGTATAGAACTCCTTCTCATACATTTCTTCAGTAGCGAGATCTAATGGAGTATAGTCAACTGTATCATCGGGACCTGGTCCAGAGACATTGGCAGAACTCGATGATCTAGAAGCACTAGCTGTAGAACCCATATCACCACCCTGATCATTATCATCATCTTTCTAGTCTTCATTACCTTCTTTCTTATTATCATCACCATTATCACCATCATCACTATCATCATCTTCATCATCAATGTCATCTTCTTCATGACAACTAAAATCCACCATCTCGATGTCATCATCATAAACTGGGTTTGGGATAGGTATGTCATGCTCAGGCTCCACAAATGCCTCTCTAGTAAATACTACAGGTCGATCCTTAATAGCCGAGGTAGGAACAGTGGTAGATGGCTCTTGATCAACATCAATAGTGTCAGTTGTCTTTTCAGTCATAACAGGATCAACGAAATGCTTTGTAGATCATTAGCAACTTCAGGACCAATAGTTTGCTATCCACTAGACTCTCCAACTTCCATGGTTCCATGCTAAGCAAACGAGAATTGAACACAAGAAGTGAGGTCTCTGATGTTCTGCTCCATGATCTCTATATAACTAAACATGAACTATTGCTGATGCTCCAGACTCTTTATCCTCTTGTCTTTCTCTTGATTTAGAGCATGTAAATCATAGATCTGTTGAGTTTTTTCCATCATCTCTCTCTCCAAAGTATGAACAAGATGAAGTACTAGCACCATGTCTCTGTGTAGGAGGAGTGTTAGGAAAATCTTCCATACCAACTATCTCATCTATCCCCTGATCTCTTGGAGGTGTATTCATCACATCATCAGTAGCAGGCATAGCAGATGATGTTACCATTATTGATTCTATAACAATCACTGGTGTCTTTAATATTGTAGCCTCACTAACTATGACTGGAGTCTCAGAAACTAGAATATCAGTACTAGTCGACACAGTGATCATCGGGGTCTGACGCTTACGCAACACCTTGTCCTCTACCCCTCCCATGTGGACTATCAGAATCAGCCCGTTTCCCGGCCATCATCATCTTTCTTCTCTGAGTAGACGGAGAATCCTCAGGATCAAAATCTGTGTCTCTGTCCTCAGTAGTGCATTTGGTAAGAGTTTCTTGCACTCTAGGTCGTTCTTGAAATACATACGGAACATTCTCGATTTGGTCACTATCCATCTCACTCTCACTATCTGTGAACCAGTTGTTCACCTCATCTATATCAGAAATCCTAGCTCCGTGAGAACTTTTTGGAGCATCTTCAGCAGTACTAGTAGATGGACCAACTATATCAGCTTGAGGAGATACATTCTTATGTTGTTGAGCATCTTTTTGATATCCTTCACCATTAACTAAGTTGGCCAGTAAGGAGGTGAAGTTCGAATGGGGTCAAGAGCAGGAGAATGCTTTTGAAGAGTTAAAGACAAGATTGACTTAAGCTCCTGTCTTGACATTACCTGAAGGGAATGAAGACTTGGTGGTCTATTCGGATGCTTCTTATTCGGGATTGGGTTACGTGCTGATGCAACAGGAAAAAGGTATAGCCTATGTGTCCCGAAAGTTGAAAATCAAGAGGCTTACTGCCCTACTCATGACTTGGAGTTGGCGGCTGTGGTCTTTGCATTAAAGATTTGGAGGCACTACTTGTATGGGACGAAGTGCACTATCTTCACTTACCACAAGAGCTTGAAGTACTTCTTCAAGCAAAAGGATCTTAATATGAGGCAAAGGAAATGATAAAGCACTGAAAGAAGATCAGATTAACTCTGAAAGGATGAAGGTCTAGTCGGCGACTTAGGGGAGAACACTCTTGGTGTCCGGACCCGATCGGGGCAGATGTGGATTCCTTGTTATGGGGATCTACATGGGAATATCATGGATGAGGCTCACAAGACTAGATACTCAATTCATCCCGGTGCTACAAAGATGTGTCATGATATGAAGAAGGATATCGGTAATGAAGAGCGATGTAGTGGAGTATGTGAGTAAGTGCCTTGCTTGCAAGTGAAGGTGCAGCATTAGAAGCCATACGAGAAGATCCAACCCTTGGATATACCTAAGTGGAAATGGGATCACATCACCATGGACTTCATTACGAAGTTACCGTGTACGGCAAGAGGATACGATGCCATATGGGTGATAGTTGATCGCCTGACAAAGGGTGCTCACTTTCTACCGATTCGCAAGACGTATTCATCTGAGTGGTTGGCGGATCTGTTCATCAAAGAGATTATGACTCTTCATGGTGTGCCAGTGTCTTTCGTTTCTGACTGTGACACTCGGTTTACATCAAAGTTTTAGAAGAGATTTCATGATGCGATAGGGACGAGGTTACATATCAGTATGACTTACCATCCTTAGACAGATGGTCGGTCAGAGAGGATGATTTAGACACTCGAGGATATACTACGAGCATGCGTCATTGATTTTGGAGGAAGTTGGGACGAACACTTACCGTTAGCCGAATTCTCATATAACAACAATTATCACGCCAGCATTGGTATGCCTCCATATGAGATGCTATACTGTAGGAGGTGTAGAACACCTGTATATTGAGGTGACATCGGGCAGAAAGAGTTAGGGAGCATTGAGTTGATCGAGGCTATGACCGAAAAGTTGGAAAAGATCAAGGCCTTTATGAAGGTGGCAAAGGATAGACAGAAGTGGTATGCCGACAAGAGACGTAGACCAATTGAATTCAAGGTGGGTGATAGAGGCATGTTGAAGGTCTCACCTTGGAAAGTGATCATTCGATTTAGGAAGCGGGAAAAGTTAAGTCCGAGGTACATAGGGCCTTTTTGAATCATTGCTCGAGTAGGAGAGGTGGCCTATCGATTGGAGCTACTCGATGAGTTAACTGGGATTCATCCAACATTTCATGTATCTCATTTGAGGAAGTGCTTAGCCGAGGAGGATATGATCATGCCACTCGAGGACATAGAGGTGAATGAATGACTCAATTATATGGAGTAGCCAGTGGCCATCATTGTTAGAAAAGAGAAGAGGCTAAGGAATAAAGTAGTTCCACTTATGCAAGTACAGTGGAGACATATGAAGGGTCCGAGTCTACATGGGAGACTGAGGAGGAGATGAGACAACATTACCAATAACTGTTCGAGGAGTGACAGGTTTTGGAGACGAAACCTATATAAGGGGGGTGGACTTGTAACACCCAGAAAATTCAGAAAAAAAAAGAGAGAGAGAGAGAGAAGAAAAGAAAAGGGAGAAGAAGAGTATCACTTAAAACAAGGGGTTAAAAGTGTGAAAGGGGCAAACATGCCCATCATAGGATTCAAAAAGGAGTATGGCAACCTACACTTCCTTTCACCCTCACACTTCAATTGAAAAGGAAAGAAAGAAGTTCTAAACCAGTTTCTAGAGAGAGAAAGAAGAAGATCTTTAAGAAGGTAAGTTTTCCTAGTGTTTTCTTCTTGGTTTTTAGTGGGTTTGAACTTCTGGACCGATCTTTATGTGTTTTCTTTGTGTTTGGCAGCTTGTTTTTGTGTGTTTAAGTGCTAGAACACCAGGTAGCTCTCGGGTTTGTGGAGTTTTCACTTGAAAGCTGTTAGAGGTGAGTTCTAGATCCCCTCTTTTACATGTTCTGCTTGTTTAGGGCTGGTATGCATATTAAGCTATTGTTTTCTACTCAAACAATGATTTTCCATGTATGGTAGGACTAAAAATTTATGTATGTGTGATGAAATCAGCTTAAACTCATGATGAACATGAATAAAAGGTTGATTCCCTCAAGGATCTTTTCAATATCTCTTAACTTCAACACACTAACATTTTGGTGCGGAAACCCATAATGATAGAGTATGAAATCAGTGTATGTGTGTGTTTGTGTGTGTATGGTGTGTGTGCAAGAACACAATGAAAATTAACTGCTTGTTTGTATTGATTTCCTTCAAAAGCTTACAAAGGATTAGGGTAGCATTCTATTTATAGCCTATACACCAAAGCTATTTACAATTACTAAACTACCCTTATGTAAATGAAAATTACATAAACATAATCCTAAGTGTCTAAGCTATCCGCCGGGGAGAATAAGTCATCCGCAGTGGATAATATCTCATCCGATATGGAGAAGCTTGTCATCCTCTGTGCATCTTGTTTGTTCATCCGCTGTGGATGTTCATCCGCTGTGGATGTTCATCCGCTGTGGATGTTCATCCGTTGTGGATGAACATCCACTGTGGAATGTTGTCCGCTGTGAGTTCTTCATCTGCTGTGGGATGGTTGTTCATCCACTACACACACTTGGAAGCAAATCTTCATCCGCTGCTTGTGATCTTCATCCGCTGTGAGACTTTCTTCATCCGCTGCGAACACTTGTCAAAATTTCCTTTTATGTACAAACCTGAAAAAGAAATTTTAAACAAATTTTAGTGTTTGTTATGAATGATAATGATGCTAATGTGTTTGTAAATGATTGTTTGAATGTTTGAACACATTATGTTTGATATATGTCTGATATGGCAAGCATCATACTTTTTATGCATTAATTCTTAATGCACTTGTTGAGTCCAACAATACTCCCCCTAAGTATGATGTTGCCAACTCTTTATGTTTGCTTGTTACTATTTTGTTTGTTAGAAACAATGTGTGTGTGTGTGTTATCTCTTAAACTGTTTGATTGCATGATTGTATGTTATTGAAATGATTTTTGTTTGTTCACAATGGATGAACATTTGTTCATGCGCTGTGGACACTTGAATGATGTGTTAATTCACAGCGGATGAATATTGTTCATGCGCTATGGATACTTGAAACAATTGATTGTTTGTTCACAGCGGATGAACATTTGTTCATGCGCTGTGGACACATGAAATGTTTTGATGATTGTTCACAGCGGATGAACATTTGTTCATGCGCTGTGGACACTTGTATGTGGTGTGAATGTTTATAGCGTTTGATTACCTGTGTGCATACGTTGTATACACTTGCACTGTTTTTACAACGGATGACTTACGCTAGTCATGCGCTGTGGAATGGCACTGTATTCACAGCGGATGCCTTACCAACATCATGCGCTGTGAACACTTTTATGTTCACAAGTGCATAGCGGATGTTTGTTTGTTTTGTCCGTGATATACACTTGGTGTATTTTGCATGTTGTGATGGTTACTGTAGCTACAATGGATGTATGTTTATGTGTCCGTTGTGACAACATTTTTCAAAAATTTTAGATTTTTGTTTGTTTTGAACTAATGTCTTCCGAAGCATATGTGTGATAAAATTTTCTTCCGAAAGAACATTTGTTTGATGAAACTTGTTTAAATCCAAATGTTTGTTTCAATCTATGATTTACAGTGTATGTTAAAATATTGAAATTTTAACATATTCAATTTATGGATGTTAAAATATCATTCACAAGCAATATTGTGCAATATTGTACATATGTATGTGTGTCAAACTGCTGTGTTTGGGTGTTGGCTTGACTTGGCTTTGTTTATTTTTTCAAAATTTGAAAATATCAAAATTTAAAATGTATGAATATGCACAATTCTGCTGCGTTTGATATTTCCATGTTTCCCCCTAAATTTTTGCATAGTTATAAAAATCTTTTACAAAATGACAAAAATTTGTATGTATTTGAGTGGAAATTATCAAAGTCCAATTGATTTCTTGCTTGATAAAAGTTAGAAAGATAATGCCTTATCTAACTAATAAATGAATGATTTTCATGTTTGAACATGAATCTTTTGCACATACCATGAAATCATACTAGTCTACATTTCTCACTGAGTTGTTTGTATGGTTTTGAGAATAGACATAGACTAGTAAAATGTTGATTGCAGCTATTGTGATCCACTTAAACTCATGCATGGTATTAATGATTGATTGAAACAGTGAGTGATTATCATGTTTTGAGTTGATTGACATGAGTTGTATGTACCCTACATCTGATTGTATGATTGGCACAACCCTCCTCAAGATATGCTAGAAACCACTTTCAATACTTAAGACCTAGCTACTTAGGAGTATAAATTCTCAATTTGATCCATGATGTTTGATCCTCATTGGGATTCTTTTGATTCATTCATAAGGAATGTAGTTTAAAGACTTTATTGATTTTTCATCCAAACTGGATGTGTTCCTCTTTGGGAATCTTTTTGGATCATGATGTAGGTCATTCAGGTTTGTGCTTAGCACAACAAAGAATGCCTAGGTGTACTCCAGGTCTATGATTATTATAACAGAGGAGACATTTGTATGATTGAGCAATTTATAAACTGCTTCACTTGGTGTATTGTAGTTACTTTAAAAGCAACCCATATTGGATAGATTAATACTCACCATAAATCAAGATGTGTTGTTGACCACATATTCATGAGAATTTAGTTCTTCACTGTTGTATGTGATGTTAGGTGTCCCATGCTGAGCCTATCCACATATCACACATAATACAAGTTAGTCTTTATTAGTGGAAAATGACTCATGTGAAGAATTAAGCTAGTTTACTATCATTTCTCATGAGATGTATGTGTGATTCAATATAACAAATGAATGATTTGTATGATTTCTTGATTTTGAAAATGGTAAATTTGGTGTTAATCATGGACTTTGACAAAATCAAGCATGTTTGATTTTAATGTTTTGAAAGCCATTAATTTGGTGATTCATAGTTGATCATACCAAGTGACTGAACCAAAAATTCAAATCTTGTCGAATCAAATGGTTTTGTAAAAAGGTCATCCAATTGATTATCCGTGTGGACTTGGATCAACTTGATTAGACCCTTTTCTGAGCAATCTCTCAGAAAGTGATATCTGATTTCTATGTGTTTGGTTTTTGAATGTTGAACAGGATTGTCTGTTATAAACATGGCTGCAGAATTGTCAATGTGTATGGGTGTTTTAAGAAAGTTAAAGCCATAGTCAAGCATTTGGTTTTGAATCCATAACACTTGAGAACAGCATGCAGAAGCAGCTATGTATTCTGCTTTAGCTGTTGACACAGAGACATTGGTTTGTTTCTTGCGGTGCCAAGAGATCAATCTTGATCCAAGAAACTGACAGCCTCCACTGGTTGATTTCTTGTTGTTGTTGCATCCCTGATAATCACTGTCTGTCTATGCATATAAAGAGAAATCTCCATCTTTGGGATACCACAAACCAAGTGCTGGTTTGCCTTTCATGTATCTAAAGATTCTCTTCACTGCATTAATGTGTGATTCTTTAGGATCTTCTTAATATCTTGCATACATGCAAACTGCATACATGATATCTGGTCTGCTTGCTGTAAGATACATCAGTGAACCTATCATAGATCTATAAAGTTTCTGGTCAATTGATGTTCCTTCTGGATCTGGTCCAAACTTCAATCCAGTTGCAAATGGTGTCTTGCTTGAAGTTCAATTAGCCATGTTATACTTCTTGAGTGTTTGATGCACATATTTGCTTTGATTGATGAAAATTCCTTCTGCTGATTGATGAACTTGTGGTCCTAGGAAGAATGTGAGTTCTCCCATAGAGCTCATTTGGAATTTTGATTGCATAAGGGTTTCAAACTTTTTGCAAAGCTGTGTGTTTATGGATCCAAATATTATGTCATCCATATAGACTTGCACTACTAGCAAGTCTTGTTCTTTTCTCTTTAAGAACAATGTCTGGTCAATTTTCTCACGGGTGTAACCATTCTGTAGTAGAAACTTTGTTAAAGTTTCATACCACTTTTTGGGAGCTTGATGAAGACCATACAGAGCTTTGTCTAACTTGTAGACTCTATGAGGGAAATCTGGATCTTCAAACCCTGGTGGTTGAGCAACGTATACCTCTTCATCTATCTTACCATAGAGGAATGCACATTTGACATCCATTTGGTAGACAGTGAACTTCTGAGATGAGGCATAAGCAAGGAATACACGGATGGCTTCCAGTCTTGCTACAGGAGCAAAGACATCATCATAGTCAATGCCTTCCTCTTGTGTATAACCTTGGGCTATAAGCCTTGCTTTGTTTCTTATGACAATCCCTCTGTCATCTGTTTTGTTTTTGAATAGCCACCATGTGCCAATTGAATATTGACCTTCAGGCAGATCTACCAGATTTGAAACTTCTTGCTTCTTGAATTGTTGTAGTTCCTCTTGCATAGCTTCTATCCAGCTGTTGTCCTTTAATGCTTCAGGGATGTTTTTGGGTACATTTAAGGATAAGAAACAGGAATACAAGCAAATGTTTGTTGTATCTGATTGACAACGAGTCAATCTGGTGTTGAGGTCACCTATGATGTTTTCTATTGGATAGTCATTGTGAACTCTTGTGGTTGTAATATGATCAACATGAATTGTTGAATAAAGATTGGTGATTGTCTGATCATGTGATGATGGTTTAGCAAGAGTATTAGGTAATGTGTGATTGTCTTGTTGAGGGGTTCAGTGAATGTTTGTGGTGAATCATGAAAGAAATCTAAGATTTCATCTTCATGATGTGTATCTGGTAGTGAATGGTAATCATCATCATCTTCATGTTGTTTTGGTTTGTTGGTTTCTTGTGATTGACTGGGTATAGGAGATGAAGATACTGGAGTGTCTGATGATGTTCCTCTTGATGTGTTTGGTTGATCAGCTGGTGTTGACACAGTAGTGCTAGAAGGAGTGTTAGTGGTTCTCCTTGGAGGATCAGCTGTCAATGGAACATTAATGGTTGTTGGTGGAACTATTGGATATTCGTTGTTATCCTTGGAACTTGAAACATCAAAATAACATGTGTCAAATGATTTTGTTAACGCATCAATATCAAACAGCCAGTTTGATCCAATGACTTTCTTAGTGAAAGAATGTTCATCAAAAACAACATTAGTTGTTTCTTCCACTATATTTAGCCTTGGATTGAATACTCTGTAAGCTTTTGAGCTTCCAGAATATCCAACAAAGAATCCATCATCTGCTTTTGGAGCAAATTTGGATAATTGTTCTCTAGTGTTTAATATGGAAACAGAACATCCAAAGGCCATAAGAGATCCTATATATGGTTTTCTTTTAAACATTAATTCATAAGGCGTTTTGGAATGTTGTTTAATGATTAATGTTCTGTTTTGTATGTAGCAAGCTATGTTTATGGATTCAGCCCAAAAAGATATGGGCAATAGAGAGTCAGCTAGCATGGTTCTAGCTGCTTCTATTAATGTTTTGTTTCTCCGTTCAGCTACTCCATTCTGCTACGGAGTTCTTGCTATGCTGAATTGATGACTTGTTCCTTTTTTCTGCACAAAAAAAGAAATATAGTCATTTTTAAATTCAGTATTGTTTTCACTTCTTAAATATTTAACTTTAAGGTCAAGTTGATTCTCAATCTTTGTGATAAAGGATGTAATGAATTATGTTGTTTCTGTCTTGTGTAGTAGAAAGAAAACCCATATGAATCTGGAATAATCATCTACTATGACAAGACAGTATTGCTTCTTTCCTATACTTAGGATGTTAGTTAGGCCAAAAAGGTCCATATGAAGCAAGTTGAGTTGTGTGTTATTAGAGTTTATCAATTTTCATTTATGTGAAACTCGATGTTGTTTGCCTTTCAGACATGCTGTGCAGTGGTCTGTACAGAAAAATTCCTTTTGTGGTAGACCTATGACTAGATCATTTTTAACAAGTTTGTTCATTCTGTTAAAATTAGAATGACCTAATCGTCTATGCCATAATTATGAGACATCTTCTGTAGCTTTTGATAATAAATAAGTTTCAGGGGTTGAGGCTGAAACATTGTTCATATCAACAATGTATGTGTTGTTTAGACGAGTAGTTTTCAAAAGGATATGTTCTTCTAGAATCTGAAAACCCGTCTTAAGGATGTAGCAGTTGTTGGAGTTGAATAAGGTGGCATATCCCTTGTCACAGATTTGGGATACGCTCAGAAGATTGAACTGAAGATTGGAGCAGTAGTTGACATTCTCAAAGCTAATCAACCCATTTGTTACTGTTCATTCGCCAGTTATCTTCCCACCTGTTTTATCTACTCCAAAGGCTACACTGCCTCCATGTTTGTTCTTAAAATCCCGAAGGAGGGAACAATTGCCGGTCATATGATGGGAGCATCCACTGTCAACATACCAGATGTTGTCAGACCTTCTAAGATGTCCCTGTAAAATAGAAGAAATTAGTTAGTTGGAGCAACCCAAGCCAAGATGGTCTTGGGTTTTCCATCTTTTCCAACAACGCAAATTTCTTCCAAAACAACATTGTCTGCTGGTTTTGGAACTCTAGAAACACTAGATTTCTTTTGGTTTGTTTTAGCTCTATTGGGAGAAGTTCTTTGTGCTTTTTTCTTTTGTGAGCTAGTGTTAGTGTTTTGTCTGTTCTGAGACTTATGTCTCTTTGATGTGTTTTGAAAATTGTCATAAAAAGTTTTATCATTATCTAAAAAAAATTTCTAATGAGGAGTTTGTTTAGGAACTCCCATTCTGCTCTTATTTTGAACAACTGATTGTTTTTCAGTGGTTTTCTCAATCTGAGCTTGTTTGTTTTGTTTCTTGTTCTTCTTATTGAAAAAACAATTTGCAGTGCTGTGATTGTTTCTTTAACAAATAGAGTAGTAATTGTGATTATTCATCTTACAGTACTTGCAGTACTTACCATATCTACATTTTTCAGTGGTGTGTGTGAATTGATCACACCACTCACTGTTTGGCAACTCTGATTTTGTTTGTTTGCTGAAAACTTTTGATTTCAAAATAGATTTTAATGGAATTTCAAAAAGTTACTGATTGTTGTTTTGGCTGAATTGTTGCTTTACCTTTTCCTTTATTTGCCTGTTTGGGAGAGGCAATGGAAGTTACAGCTTTCCTTGCACTGAAACAAATATCAAATCCTTGAATCTGTTTCGATTGTTTGTTTGATGTATCAGCCACACTAGAAACCTTTTGAGTTTCAGTAATTAGATGATCAGACTCATCATCTAATAAATCATCCTCATCATCATCTATTGTTTGATTATCAAATTCATTATTTTCTCCTTGATAAAAGTCAGTTGTTTTGATTGGTGGCGGGGTTGAACTTTTAACAAACTTTATCAAGGGTGATTTTGATGATGTTGATGATTGTTTGGAGTCATCAGTCTTTTCATGAGAATCATGTGATTCATCTTGTTTGTTGGTCATGGAGTCAGGTAAAGGAATATAATTATCATTATAAGGTGGACTTACCTTATTATATCCTAAACCTGAAGGGTCCTTAAAGGCCCTTTGTTGTGCAAGAAGTTCTTCGAACTTCTTGTTACTAACCTAAAACTTCTAAAGTTTCACTTCAGTTTCAGCTTGTAATGATTTTGACTCAGTTAATGAGATAGAGAGTTGCTCAACCTGAGCTGTCAAAGTCAGTTTTTCAGAGATTAATTTGTCTAAATCTGTTTGTAATAAAAGTATTTTAGTTGCATATTGTTTCTATTCAGATTTTAAACTTTCATTTAAAATGTTTGTTTTTATGACTTTCTTTGACAGTTTATCAGCATGCTTTCTATACCTATTTACCTCATCAATGCTTGCTTGACTATAGACGTTTTCTTTTACCTCTTTCGGGATGTCTGTTACTTTGTCTTCAATATCAGCCATAAGGGCATGATCTGAAGGTGATGGAATTTCAGCCTCATAAAGGCTCCAGTCACATTCTCCATCCTTTTTGATGATCATAGCAGAAGATGCTGGATGTTGAGTTCGACTGGAATTGTGTGATTTAAGGTTGTGTTGGTGCATTTGGAATGCTAATTGGTGGAGGCACTTGTCTGTTTGAATGAATTCCACTAGAGGGTTGTGCTTGATGTGTATTTCTGTCAACTCTAGGCTGTTGATATTTTCTTGAAAAGTGCCCATAAAGCTGACAGTTGTAGCACCTAACTTTGGTTTTATCAAAACCAATTCTTGTCTTTGTCCATGTTTAATCCCCGATTTCGTTGTAAAAATCTTTTAGACCTGTATGCTATCATGGCCATGGACCATTGTAGATCCATCTCTTCTACCATATCAGGTGGAAGCTCATCCAAATCCTGTTGCATGATTTGAGAAGGAGTCAAACTTGCTCCTAAGAATGCTTCAAAACTGGTGGAAAAGGCTGCATATGCTGCCTTTTGCTCTTCACTTTGTAGAATGATAGTAAGAGCATCCATTGGTTTTTCAAGTCTGTGTATGTTTGATGTTTGAGGTTTTGGCTGTTTGTTTGAGTTGGAGTTATGAGGGTGATGCTTGCTTTGGGGCGTGGCTTCATGAGAAGCATGAATACCAGTATTCTTAGACTTGTGTTTGTTGCTGGATGATTCTGGTGCTGAAAAGAATGATGTGTCATGACAATCCAAGAATTCTTCTTCTTCATCTTCTCCAGTGCTTGTGAGGAAAGCACTGTCTGTGTGTTGGGTTTCTTTGAACTTATAAGCCTCTACATGTCTGATTTGGTTATTGTTCCTGGATTTTTCATCCATTTCCAATGCTTCAACCTTGGCTACTAGTGAGTCAAGGGATAGGGCCTCTAAGACCAATGTTACTTTCATGAGTGACACTGACTGAGTCCAACTCTCAGGCAATATGTGCAACATTTTCTTATAGATCTCAACAGTGTCATATTTAAGTCCATACACTATCATTTCATTGACAAGTTGGACGTATCTACGTAACTGTTGAGGGATGGACTCTCCATGGATGTGGTGGAAGGTCTCATATTGGGTCCTCAGTTTTTCCTTCTTGATTTCCCGTATCTCCTCACTACCTTCACACATGGTGTGATGAACTTTCCATAGCTCATGTGCAGTTTTGAAATTTTCAACACGAGTTAAAATTTCAAAAGGCAAAGCCATTGCAAGAATGTTGTAAGCCTTCATATCTGTTTTGACCCGTCTCAGGTCATCACCAGCTACACTCTTTAGACTAACTGGCTTTTGGATGTTGTAGTTAGGTCCTAATATCAGTGGGATGTAAGGACCTTCTGTGATGGATGTCCATAGATCTAGATCTTGATATGTAATCTAGTTTCTAAACATAATTTTCCATTGCTTGAAATCTGATTTGTTCTTCAATTTAGGGGGTTTTAATCCACTGTTAGAACTCATCATTTCATCACCCATGATTGTTTGATTTTTTTTAACTTAATAATTTTCAAGTTAAATTTGTTTGTTTAAATTTTAGTCCGGTGCTAAAATTTAATTAATCCAAATTGTCTCTAGGATTTGTTTGTTAATTTGATAAACTATTTGTTTTTAATTGTTTACCAAATAAAGGAATTAATTAATATTAATTAAATATCCTATGATTTGATTCTTTCTATGTCATGATTGTTAAGAAAGATTGTGTAAAAAAGAATATTTGTCCTTTTTCTGATTTAATGAATGGTCAAATCTTTTGGTCAAAAGCCTAAAAACACTAAGTTTGTCTTTTGCAGAAAACTTTTTGGATCAAAAAGTTGGTCTTTGAGAACTTTTAAAAGAAGAAAACTGTTCTTCTTCGGTTCCTCAAATCTACAAACACAAATCCCATGAATTGTGTATGAGTTTTTCTGATCAAAAACTAATGTTTTTCTAGGGTTTATTCGAAAAAACAACTGTTTAAATATTCAACAAAACAGATTGTTAAATTTAAAAATACAAATGTGTTCCTAGCGAGATTGTCACTAGTTTGTGATGATTATGAACAATATAACCAGTTTAGATTGTTTAAACAATGATTGGTTTCGATTGAAAACCAATAAAACAGTGAATAAACACTTGAAATGTTTGCAAAAACCCCTTAAATCCGATAGGGTTTTAAAGGTTTGGATGAAAATTTGTAGTTGAAAACCTTCTGTAGAATGTTGTTTAACAAATGATTAACAATACCCGTGTATTGTTTTATCACAAAAAACCACAAAAAACTTGTGTTATGTGTGATTTTCAAGCTGAAAAGCAACAACACTTCTTCAAAATGCACAAAATGATTCTAAAATAATGTTTGTTTGCATTTAATGTATGTTTATGTGTAGAAGAAGATGAGTTTGATGATGTTTCAGCTTGTGAATGTCTGTTTTAAAGCTAATGAACCACTGAAATCAAGGTTGTTGAGTGAGAGGATCGAAATCAATGAATGATTGAGCCAAGGCTCTGATACCACCAGATGAAATCAGCTTAACCTCATGATGAACATGAATAAAAGGTTGATTCCCCCAAGGATCTTTTCAATATCCCTCAACTACAACACACTAACATTATGGTACGGAAACCCATAATGATAGAGTATGAAATCAGTGTATGTGTGTGTATGGTATGTGTGCAAGAACACAATGAAAATTAACTGCTTGTTTGTATTGATTTCTTTCAAAAGCTTACAAAGGATTAGGGTAGCATTCTATTTATACCCTATACACAAAAGCTATATACAATTACTAAACTACCCTTATGTAAATGAAAATTACATAAACATAATCCTAAGTGTCTAAGCTATCCGTTGTGGATAATATCTCATCCGCTGTGGAAAAGCTTGTCATCCGCTGTGCATCTTGTTTGTTCATCCGCTGTGAGTTCTTCATCCACTGTGGGATGGTTTTTCATCCGATGCAAACACTTGGAAGCAAATCATCATCCGCTGCTGATGATCTTCATCCGCTGTGAGACTTTCTTCATCCGCTGCGAACACTTGTCAAAATTTCCTTTTATGTACAAACCTAAAAAAGAAATTTTAAACAAATATTAGTGTTTGTTATGAATGATAATGATGCTAATATGTTAGTAAATTATTATTTGAATGTTAGAACACATTATGTTTGATATATGTTTGATATGGCAAGCATCATACTTTTATACATTAATTCTTAATGCACTTGTTGAGTCCAACAATGTGTGTTTGTGTGACTGCTGTGATGCTGGGTTGATGTTTAGTATAAGTATGTAACATGTTAGATCTATGTTAAGTATAAGTTAGAATGATGTTTGGGGACTGGAAAATATGTATGATACCCTGCAGGTGATAATTATAGTGTCCGCTATAGACACTTAGGATTTGCATGGTGTCCACTGTGGACTTGGTATGTCCGCTGTGGACACTAAGAAAAATCATGCATGTGTCCGCTGTGGACTTTACACATCCACTGTGGACACTTAGAAAAAATTGTGCATGTGTCCGTTGTGGACTTTACACGTCCGCTATGGACACTTAGAGAAATCTGGTATGTTGTCCGCTGTGGACTTTACACGTCCGCTGTGGACACTTAGACAAATTTTGCATGACCGTTCGCTGTGGACTTTACATGTCCGCTATGGACACTTAGTGAATTTTATGATTTGTCCGCTGTAGACTTTGTTCATCCGTTGTGGACTTTGTTCATCCGCTGTGGACTTTGTTCATCCACTGTGGACACTTAGTAAATTATATGAACTGTCTGCTATGGACTTTGTTCATCCGCTGTGGATACTTAGAATATTTTTTCCATGCGCTGTGGACTTTTACTGTCCGTTGTGGACTTTGGCTGTCCGCCGTGGACTTTGGCTGTCCACTGTGGACGCTTAGAAAAATTTAAGCCATCCTCTGTATGTTTGTTCATGAGCTGTAGACACTTTGAATTATTCTGAAATTTTGGGGATAAAATTTAAATGTTAAGTACTAATGTATAAGGAAAGATTATGCTTGTTTAATGTTTCTAATGTTTGATTCCTTTCTTATGGGCAGTTGTTATGGATAATAATTATTATTTCATGTTAAGTGATTATAAGCTAATGAATATCTAAAAAGTATTATTCATAAATAAGTGGTCACAAAGAAATGAAAGAAAGATAGTGTAACCTAATGAATATTACACCTAGGCCCTTATGATGAATGAAAAGCCTTGCAAGCATAATGAATGGAGGTGCACGACCTTGTTGTTGTTAGCTCAACTAATATGCAGTTGTTTCAGCCCATGAGGATGCACATCTGGGGTCTACTCCTTATGATTGACCAATGTATGATGAATGGGACCCGTATTCATGAGTAGTCTTCGTGCTTAACAGTGTGGGTCAACTGTCGATAGGTTAGCTACCATGATAAACGTTTGCTGACAGGGGTTCGACATCTGTTGCCAACCAATAATGTAGGCTCTTGCTTTGTCCAATCCTAGTTAAAGAAAGATAAAGATAATGAAGGAAAGAAAGATAATGAACCTCTTAACAAATGATTATGTATAATGATGAATGATCACCAAGTGAAGTTTACAACTAGATGTTCTTTTTGTAACTAGTAACAATGATGTATTTCTTGGCAAAAGTAATCGTTAATGCACGATATGGTTTTTGTTAAATTATTCCGCTTTAACGTTTTCTTATTTTAATGAATCTAAATGTGTTTTAATATGCTATGAATGACCAACTATGGGGCTTCCGGGATCGGGGCCTTACATATCAACATATCAAACATAATCCTGTCAGTTTCTTTTAAGCCTATAGGATGTAATGTATCAAATTCAAGAAATGTACCATAATTTCTGATATAGCCTTGAAAATTTTAATTTTCTCAATGTGTAAAACTTAATCCTTTTGTAAATTTTCTTTGAAATTTTTTTTACTTATCCTATTAACAAAATCTTTTTCGAGATATTTTCATATTTTCTCACCCTAAAATTGTTATTATCTACAAAGAAAATAACAATTTTAACTAAAATGAATAGAAAAAATTATTTTGAAAGGGTTTATAGATAATCATTAACCAAAGTTAATCATTCCAGAGATTGGAGTAAAAAATCGAATTGAGAATGATCAAACGCCTTAGTAAATAAATCGGCAATATTGTCATCTAATGAGACTAAGTCCAGATGGATATGCTTTTGATCAAAACAGTTATGGATTTAGTGCATTCGGATATCGATGTGTTTTGTTTTTAAATGTTGGATCGGATTCTTCATAATGTGTAAGACTGTAGTGTTGTTACACCAAATCTTGGTGTTATAGATATTAAGACCATAATCAAGAAGTTATTGCTGAATCCAAACGATCTAAGAACAACAACTTGATGCAGCCACATATTCAGCCTCTGCAATTGATGTGGAAACCGTCTGCTGCTTCTTGTATTGTCAAGAAATCAACCTATTTCCAAGAAATTTACAGCCACTAGTTGTTGGTTTCCTATCCAAGTTACATCCTGTATAATCACTGTCAGTATAAGCATATAAATTGAAGTCGGTAGTCTTAGGATACCAAAGCCGAGTGTTAGTTGACCCTTGAGGTATTTGAAAATCCAGTTGATAGATTTCATGTGAGATTCCTTCGGATTACTTTAATATCATGCACACTAACAGACATGAAACGTGATATCTAGTCTGCTGGCAATGAGATACATTAGAGATCCAATCATTGATCGATATAAATGTTGATATGTCTTCACCCGTGAGATCAGGAGTTAAAGTAGGACGAGAAGATGTTGGAGTGGGAGCAATCGTGGAGTCTCGAAATTTATATTTTTCCAGGATACTGTGAACATATTTTTCTTGATATATCAGTATACCCTGTTCATCTTGTTTAACATGAATTCCCAATAAAAATGACATTTCCCCAAGAGAGCTCATCTCAAATTTCTTTTTCATCACAACTTCAAAATCCTTGCACAAAACATCATTGGTAGATCCAAAGACAATGTTATCGACATATACTTGATCAAGAATGATATTATCACCAGTCTTCCGTAAAAATAAAGTTTGATCAATAGCACCCCGTGTATAACCATTTGCATGAAAATGTTCAGTGAGGGTGGCATACCAAGCACGAGGTGCTTGATGTAAGCCATAGAGTGCGTAGTCTATCTTATAAACATAGTCAGGATGATCTGGATCTTTAAAACCATGGGGTTGACACACATAGGTTTCTTCTTTCATCTCATTGTATAAGAAGGATGTTTTGACATCCATTTGGTAGATAGTGAAGTTCTTGTATGAAGCATAAGCCAAAAAAGTACGCATAGCTTCTACTCTTGGGACTGGAGCATATACTTCTTTATAATCAAGCCTTTCAACCTGATAAAATCCTTGAACAACAAGTCTGGCCTTGTTGCGAACAATCTCATCTTTCTCATCCGTTTTGTTTTTGAATATCCATTTAGTACCAATCGGCGACTTACCCTTTGGAAGTTCACAAAAATGCCACATATTTAGATTCTTGAATTGCATCAGCTCGTCTTGCATAGCCTCAACCCAACTGTTTTCCTTTAAGGCCATCTTAATGTTCTTTGGCATAATTGGAGAAATAAATCATGAATACAAGTATGTATTTATAGCACCAGATTGACATCAAATTTGGACACCTTATGATAACGGACCAATGATTGCTTCAGTTGGATGGTCCTTATGAATTTTCAACTGAGGAATTGTATCATCAGAAATAACTTCGTCTAAGTTAGACATATGACCAACTGGTTCTTCAACTGTGTTTCCTCCTTCGGTTTGATACATAATATACTCCTCTTGATGAATATCATTATCAACGGATAAATATTCAAATGGAACTTGAATGGTATCGATTTGATCATTTTGAGTAGAAGAGGAACTCTAATCAGAAACTTGTGGAGCTTGTTCAACAACAAGATCAGAATGAAGCAATTCAGATTCAAAAACAAATTATGGAACAATTGAGACATTTGAAGAAGTTGGTATGTCTTAAAATCTTTTTGTAGCTGAAGATGACATAGGTCCAACATCATTAGTAAAAATATATAGAATAGATGATGACAAAGGTGGATTAGCTGTAGAAACAACAGAAGATCGATTAAAAGTTTAAATAATGAAGCATAATTGTTTATCCATCAAGGAGCGGAACCGTTTTCTGTTTTGTTAGATTCATGCCAATCTATATCAAATGACTCAATTATTTATTTAAACCTTTTATTATAAACCAGGTATGCAACTTTGTTGACAGAATATCCTACAAAATAACATTCACCAGCTTTTTCATCAAATTTTTATTCAAAATCAGACGTGTTTAACAAAGTACAACAACATCCAAATGTTTTAAAATATTTGACTTTGGGTTTATGTTTGAAAAAGATTTCATAAAGAGTCATACTTTGTTGTTTGTTGATTAACACATGATTCTGAACATAACATGCATTGTTAATAGCTTCAACCCAAAAGAATGATGATATATTAGCTGCTAATAACATTATTCTAGCAGCTTCAATTAAAGTTCTATTTCGTCTTTCAGCAACTACATTTTGTTATGGAGTTCCTGTAGAACTGAATTGTCTAGCCCCTTAGAATCACAAAATTCATTCAGAGTATGACTGCAAAACTCTGTTCTATTATCACTTCGAATGGACTTGATGGTTTTGTCTGACTGATTCTCCACTAGGGTCATGAACTTTAACAATAAATGAGGTGTCTCATCTTTGATTGATAAAAAGAAAACCCATGTAAATTTGGAGAAATCATCATTAATAAACAGTATGCATGACGTCCTAAATTCAAAACACTTATTGGGCCAAATAAATTCATTTATAACAGTTGAAGGATGGATTCAATTTTGTTATGACCAACTGGTTCATGAGGAATTTTATGTTGTTTGCCTTTTGAACATGACAAACAATGTTTGGTAAGTAGAAATTCTTTCAAAGGTAAGCCTACAACATGATTTCCTCTAACCAACTTGTTCATATTTTTGATGTTTACATGGCTAAGATGACAATGCCATAACATTAAATCACTTTTCGTGGCTTTAGATAACAATCAAGACACATTTACAAATAAATGTGAACCATTCATGTCAAGTAAGTATGTGTCTTTGTCTCTCGGTGTTCTCAACAAAATCCATTCATTAGGAATTACAAATCCAGGCTTTAGATGAGACATTCTTTATCAGTGAAATATGTTGAATACCATCTGTCATAAATTCGAGAGACGCTTAGCAAATTATGTTTATGTTCCTCAACAAATTGACATTTTCAAAACTTAACACACCACTAGACACTGTACCTTTCTTTGTAATCTTACCACCTTTATCTCCTACTAATATAACATATAATCTATTGTAAGGTTGTATGTTGTTTAATAGAGATACATTTCCGGTCATGTTCCTTGAACAACCACTGTCAACATGCCAAACACTATTGATAACTTGCCTTGGTTGTTCCTGCACATATGAATGAATTTACTCATGTTTAGGAACCTAAGCCACGGTTGACTTGAGCATATTGTTTTCATCTAAATATGATACATACCTTAATATCATATCTCTTTTATCATGGAAAACAAAATCTTCAACAATATCAGGCTCAAATTGTTTTTCTGTTATTTTTCACTTTTGAATTGGTTTGATAAGATGTGTAACCATTTTCCTTAAAGTGGTCTGAATTGGAGTAGAATTGCTACTATCAACATGTAAAGATTTCATGTTTAAAATTTCATTATTCAAATGTATTTTGATTTGACCATTTCTTTTCTCAACAAAATAATTTGACTAATTTGTTTTCCATTTGCATTTGATATTTAAAAAGAATTGTTTTCTATTGTTAAAATTGAGTTGTGAAATCTTTGTTTACTTGATCAGGGATGTTGATGATGGCAAATTCTAACCCTATGATTTGGCTTGCCACATACATAATAACACATTCTATGACATGTATTTGATTCTCATGTATTTCTCACAAACTGTTTATGATAACTTCCACAGTCAGCACAGAATCCGGCTTTAGTATTTCTTTGGCCTTGTGATTCTTTAACAGTCTCTCTTTTCTCTCTTTCATTAAGAATTGTTCTAGATAATTCTGGGAGAATTGAGGTATCTTTCCTAACTTTCTAATTCGTATGTGAATCCAATGAGGCATGAACTTTTGATTTAACCTTTTGAGTCGAAGGTACTGGAATGGGACCGGTGTTTTTGATAACTGATCTACAAACATCTTGTTTCATAGAGTTAGTAGTAATTGGAGACTTAGTTTTAAAGAAACTAGCATTAGTTTCTTTATAAATATGATCTTCCTTATCAATGTTTCCTTTTGAAACAAATCTGTTCTTGAAATCAGCTTTCAAGTCAGATACTAATGTTCCGACTAGTTTCTTTCATTTTCCTTAAAATCAATTTTTGATTTCAAATTCTTTTGTTAAGACATTTTTGAGCAAACATTTGTAGAAATAAAAACATCTGAAAGTTTTTTGATAACTGATGATGAGTTACCCGAAGATTTTTCATTACAACTTTTATTTTCCTTAAAATCTATTTCATCATCACATTCCCAATCTTGAACCAACCCTTCTTTCTTCACACTTTCTATAAAATAATTGTCATGATTAATTTTAATTTCAATTTTTATGACAGGGTCAATAGTTAGTGAAACATTGACTAGAGGTATTAAGTCTGACTTTGGTTGAAAACCTAATCCATAGATCTCTTCATCTGAAGCGGTAATTTTATGAAGGTATAGTGATTAAAAGGTGGTGTAATGTTAGAATATAAAACGCCACCTTTTCCACCATTAATTTTTGAGTCATTTAAGACTTGATTATACCTTTAACTATCTTTGAGTACAACTCAAATTTTTCATAGTTAATCTTGCAGATAAGAGTTCACTATTAAGTTTATTGATTTCTAAAGATAATTCATTGTTACATGTTGTTAAATCCTTTATGTTATAATCTTTTTCATGAAGATTCAATTTTGATTGATAAATCAATTTGTTTAATCCTTCTATCTTTTCTTTGAAAATTTGGTCATCATTTTTATATTTACGAGCTTGATATTGAATTTTTTCAACTTCTAAAATCAAACATTCATTGTAAACTCTATATCTTTGAACCTTTTCAATACATGTATTTGAACAAATATTAGTATGCACCTCTTCAGTCTCTCCTTGATTGTTCTTCTCTTCAGGTATGACATTTACCATGAAGGCTTTCATCTCTATCTTTTCTTCTACTTTGGATGCCGGAGTGATCTTAACAGCATTGACATTTTCATCACAAGCCGGTGATGGAGTTCATAGTCTTTCTATCTTTTGCTGGAGCAAACTCAACAGCCTTTTCTTCAACTTCTTCCTTTGTCTCTACAATCACTTTTAATTGAGCTGAAGTAATCTTAACAGCCTTTTCATTAAGCACCCCCTTAATATTCTCACATACTTCTTCAGCAAAGATTCCCTTTATCAAATCATCAAACACAAACTCAGCAAGTATATTCTCATCAATATTTTCTTTAGTAGTTTGAATTTTAGCTAACAAAGCAGTAGACAATTTAATGTCCAAAATCTCTATCTGGTCTGACCAATCGTATTCTTCATTTGTCTAAGAAACCAGGGCTTTGTTGTTTGATGTGCTTGCTTTATCTCCCTTCGATTCTACCTCTACAGTTACCATCTTTTTCCATTTTCAGTTTGATTTGAGCTTCCTTCAGTACATGCTCTAGCAAAGTGGTCAGGTTTGTCATAATTATAAAATCTCAAGCTTGTTTTATCAAACCCAATCTTGCTCGAGTTGTTCAAACCAAACATCTTCCTTCCCGTTCTTCTTGCAAAATTTTAGCCCGATACACCACCATAGCCATCTGATCTTGATATCATTTTCTTCAACATTTGGATTAACTTGTTGTAAGTCATGAACTAAGATGTTAGGTGCACTGAGTCTTCTAGCTGTGAAAGCTTCGTAGCTATTCATGAAAGTTATGAATAGAGCCAGATGCTCTTCAGCTATTTGAATGATTTGCTTGTCTCGGTGGGAATTTACAACAAATGCTTGTTGTGTAGGTTGAGAGAATTGACTGTGTGGATAAACTAAGGTTGTAGTTGAGATTGTACTGGATTGTAATGGTTTTGATGAGAGCCTTGAAACTGTGGTATGGATGGATCTTTGACATTTGGGTTAATAGAATTGGTTACTTGCTGTTGACATCACTGGGAATAGCTGACATAATAATTGGGATTACTAGAAATTTTTGCATATAATACTGATGCTTTAGCTCTTATTGTCTTATTGTGTTGATATAATTAGCAGCTCTGTGCTTGTCATCCATTTCATATGACTTGATAGTTTAAATGAGATCGCTGAGGGACAAGATGAACATATACTTAGTTCTCTTGATGGTAGTGCAGTTATTGTTCTAGATGTATGGTAAAGAGTTCAACAACTTTTTGTTTACAGAAATATTTTCCAAGATAATTCCAGCACTCTTCATCTTCGTTATCAGCCTAACAAACCAGGACATTTAAGCCTTTGAAATTTCACCAAGTACGTGGTTAAACATATTAAACTCTTGGTTCAACATGTCCTTTTAGTTTTCCCTCATATCTTTATTACCCATTATCTACTCCTCCATCGCATACCATATATCTTTAACTTTTCTGTAATCCTTGAACTTTTGTGCAATCTCAGTAGTAAGTGCCATGGTGATGGCAATATATGCTTTGTCATTAAGCTCAAGTTTCTACATGTCTTTATCATCCCAGAGGTTTTCAGTTTACGCACCAACTCTCCATTTTCATTGTTATACACAGGGATATACGGACCTTGTTTAATTGATTGCATCATCCGGGATTCAGTGTAAATAACATGATTCTCGAAACGATAAACCCAGTCGGGATAATCTTCTTCGCTGAGAAGCCTAGGGGGTTTTGTGCTTGTTCCAATCTCATTGTTGAGGTTGAGGGTACCTGTGATGTGTTTTAGATTAGCCATCTTGAAAATCAAAAATCAAACGTTCCAAAAAGTTTCAACCATGAAGTTTTCGCACGAAGATTGGACTTGTTGCATGAACATGTACTAACTTCTCATGAAGTAAGCTTTCTAACTGAATTTTGAGATACATCAGTGATCTGATCATTGATCAATACAAATGTTGAGCAGCGTCTTCTCCCGTGAGATCAGGAGTTAAAGTAGGACGAGAAGACATCAGAGTAGGAGCAATCTTGGAGTCTTGTAATTTATATTTGTCCATAATACTATGAACATATTTTTCTTGATGCATCAGTATACCCTTATTATCTTGTTTAACTTGTATACCCAAGAAAAATGACATTTCTCCAGGAGAACTCATTTCAAATTTCTTTTTCATCACAGCTTCAAATTCCTTGCATAAATCATCACTGGTAAATCCAAAGATTGTGTCATTGACATATACTTGAACTAGAATGAGATTATCACCAGTCTTCTGTATGAATAAAGTTTGATCAATAGCACCTTGTGTATAACCATTTGCAAGCAAATGTTCAGTGAGGGTTGCATACCAAGCACGAGGTGCTTGATGTAAAAGATAGAGTGCTTTGTCTAACTTATAAACATAGTCAGGATGATCAAGATCTTCAAAGCCAGGTGGTTGACAAACATAGGTTTCATTTTTCATCTCGCCGTACAAGAATGTAGTTTTGACATCCATCTGATAGACCGTGATGTTCTTATATGAAGCATAAGACAGAAAGATACGTATAGCTTCAAGTTTGGCAACTGAAGCATATACTTCTTCATAATCAAGACCTACAACCTAATATAATCCTTGAACAATAAGTCCGGCCTTGTTACGAACAATCACATCCTTTTCATCCGTTTTGTTTTTGAATATCCATTTAGTTCCAATCGGTAGCTTACCCTTTGGAAGTTCACACAGATGTTAAACATGTAGCTTCTTGAATTGCATCAGCTCATCTTGCATAGCCTCAACCCAACTATTTTCCTTTAATGTCATCTCAATATTCTTTGGCACAATTTAAGAAATACAGCATGAATACAAGCATGTCTTTATTGCACCAGATTGACTTCAAGTTTGGACACCTTGTGATAATGGACTAATGATTGCTTCAGTTGGATGGTCTTTATGAATTCCCAACTGAGGAATGGTATCTTCATAAATAACTTCGTCTAAATTAGACATATGACCAACTGGTTGTTTAACAGTGTTTCCTCCTTTAGGTTGATACATAATATCTTCCTCTTGACGAATATCATTATCAATGGATAAATCTTCAAATGGAACTTGAATGGTATCAATTGGATCATTTTGAGTAGAAGAGGAACTCTGATCAGTAACCTGTGGAGCTTGTTCAACAACAAGATCAGAATGTGGCAATTTAGATTCAGAAACAAATTGTGGAACAGCTGAGACATTTGAAGAAGATGGTATGTTTGAAAATCATCTTGTAGCTGAAGATGACATAGGTCCAACATCATTAGTAAAAATATCTAGAATAGATGATGACAAAGGTGGATTAGCTATAGAAACAACAGAAGCATTAACAATTTCAAATAATGAAGCATAATCGTATACCCATAAAGGAGCAGAACCTGCATCTGTTTTGTTAGATTCATGCCAATATATATCAAATGACTCAATTATTTGTCTAGATATTTTATTATAAACCCTGTAGGCCACTTTGTTGGCTGAATATCCAACAAAATAACATTCATCGGCTTTTTCATCAAATTTGGATTTAGAATCAGATGTATGTAACAAAGTACAACAACTTCCAAATCTTTTGAAATATTTGACTTTGGGTTTATGTTTGAAAAAAATTTCATAAGGATTCATGTTTTTTTTCTTGTTGATTAAAACACGATTCTAAACATAACCTGTAGTGTTAATAGTTTCAGTCCAAAAGAAAGATGGTAATTTGGCTGCTGATAACATTGTTTTGGCAGGTTTAATTAAATTTTTGTTTCGTCTTTCAGTAACTTCATTTTGTTGTGGAGTTCCTTCAGAACTAAATTGTTTGACTATCCCCCTAGAATCACAAAGTTCATTCAGAGTATGATTGCAAAACTCACTTCCATTATCACTTCAAATGCATTTGATGGTTTTGTCAGTCTGATTCTCCACTAAGGATATGAACTTTATCAGCAAATAAGGTGTCTCATCCTTAGTTGCTAGAAAGAAAACCCAAGTAAATTTGGAAAAATCAACAGTAATAACCAAGCAATATGCATGAAGTCCCATACTCAAAACGCTCACTTGACCAAATAAATCCATGTGTAACAGTTGAAGGATGGATTCATGTAAGGCCCCGTTACTGGAAAGCTTACAGCTGGTCAATCATCGCACATAAAACATAGAACATATATTTACATTTGCTAAAACATCACAGCGGAATACTGAACAAACCATTTCTTATATTAATGACCACTTTTGCAAGACAATACAATCATTGTTATCCATTACAAAAATCTCATTGTTTGCATTACATTACAAAAAGTCATTTGTCATGAAATGGATGCCATCCCAAAAACGCCAAGTAGCTGCCCCGTGCCATCCTCAACAACGTTACCTGCCAACTGGAAATTACATAAAAGTCAGCGTTGCTGAGTGAGTTCTAGTTTTATAAATAAAATACTTTTCTTTCATTTGAAACCATACTTTACTTTCGTAAGCGATCATACATCATACGTACAAATAGATAATCTAATTATTATCTTTCATCCTCGTCAACTTACATTCATTCATTCTCTTACTTATCGGACATTTCATTGATCATTATTACTTTCACTTCTCTATGCTCCAGGCTAATGCCTCGAGCTATACCCCAAACATCATGCACAAGGCGGGTACTGGGCCGAAGACTATAAATAGACTTCAAACATCATGCACTAGGTGGGCACCAGCACTAGGGTATCATCATTTGGACCAATGCCATGTGCTATACCCCAAACATCATGTACAAGGCGGGTACTGGGCCGAAGACTATAAATAGACTTCAAACATCATGCACTAGGCGGGCACCAGCACCGGGGCAAGCGACAATGGTCCCGTACGTATGGTCAGTCACAATGACTAGACCCCAGTGTGCATTCTTCTAGGGTAGCTAACCCACACACCGTTGAGCTAACACCCTTTATTGGGTGTGAGACTTTTCTTACTTCCATTCATTCATTAATGCATGCATTCATTCTTACTTCACTTTAGATATCTTTCATTTTCGTTAAGTACTACTTTACATAAGCATATTCATACGTCACACCACGTAAGGTCACGACATAAACATAACATGGAACAACATCATCACAACAGCATACAAAGCATGCATATCGTAAACAAGCACAGTCCCCCATAAAACCTCCTTTCTTAACACTTAAGCTCTACATCCCAAAATCTCAGAAAATTCTATCCCCTTAAAGAAATGCGAATGAGCAAACAAATGCAAATGAATAGACAAATGCAGATGAACAGACAAATGCAGATGAATAAAAAAATGCGGATGAGTAACCAAATGCGGATGAATAGACAAATGCGGATGAGTAACCGAATGCGGATGAACACCTCAGAAAATATTCTAAGTGTCCCAAAGAAATGCGCATGAACAATATAGCGAATGTGCATGCATAAACCACATGAAAGTTTTCAGAAAATATCCGTCCAATGAAGTACGCATGAACCAAATGCGGATGTCTGAAGCAAATGCGCATGGACAAAACAAATGGTGATGAACATACAACAAATGCGGATGAACAAAATAGTCGATGTGTTCATCAAATGTGGATGAAGACTTAACTAATGCGGATGAACAACACTTACGCAAATATGCAAACTTAATGCGAATGATCAACTAACCTGAAACCGCATCTTACACTATAATCAGTTCCCAATCCTCATCCTTATACATCATCACACCGATCTAACATGCTAATCTCTTAGAACAAGCATACAACCACATAAACCGAGCAAAACATGCAGGCCCTAACACACCCACTAAAAGATCAGGGCCAAACTTACGGTACAAAATACTGGACATATTAAAAAGTTAGTTACATGCATTTCCAGCCCCAAAACAGGTTTTAAACATAAATCCGGGGATCTATAACTCACCTTATGCAATCTTTCAGGCAAGACTTCCTTCAAACCCGAATGCAATGAGTTAACACACCTAAAACCTAACAAAACACAACCCAAACACAAACAAACACACATAAGCATGCAACCGAGGCATAGGACGGCTAAGAACAACATAAAACCAAGAATTCTTACCTTGAATTCGAATTCTTCTTCTTCCTTCTCTCTAAAACCGAAGCTCTTCTCTGCTTTCTCTCTCTACAATCCGGTGAAAAGAAAATACGCAGAAAGGTGTGGGCGGCCATCACCTTTTGCACCCACTTTTTAATCTTTTTGTCCTTTTGACACATTTAGCCCCTCAACTTAGGTTAAATTGTGTTTTCTTTCTTTTTTTGCATGTTTATACTTTCTTTCTTGTCTTTTAAAATTTTCCAGGTGTTACAAGTCCACCCCCCTTATATAGGTTTCGTCCCCGAAACCTGTTATTCCTTGAACAGATGTGGGTAATACTGCCTCATCTCTTCTTCAGTCTCCCACGTAGACTAGGATCTCTTCCTATGCTTCCACTGTACACGCACCAGGGAACCACTTTATTCCTTAATCTCTTCTCCTTGCGATCAATGATTGCCACTGGTTACTCCACATAATTGAGCCTTTCATCAACTTCAATATCTTCCAGTGGTACAACCATATCTTCGTCAGCTAAACACTTCCGCATATAAGATACATGGAATGTAGGGTGAATTCCACTTAACTCATAGGGTAACTCCAACCTGTAGGCCACCTTTCCTACTCAAGCAATGATTCGGAAAGGCCCTATGTATCTCGGGCTCAACTTGCCCTGCTTTCTAAACCGAATGATCCCCTTCCACGACGAGACTTTCAACATAACTCTATCTCCCACCTTGAACTCAATTGGTCTACGTCTCTTGTCAGCATACGACTTCTGTCTATCCTTAGCTGTCTTCATATAGGCTTTGATCCTTTCAAGCTTCTCAGTCATAGCCTCGATCACCTCAATACTTCCCAACTCTCTCTGACCAATATCACTCCAACAAATGGGTGTTCTACATCTCCTACCGTATAGCCTCTCATAAGGGGGCATACCAATGCTAGCATGATAACTGTTATTGTATGAGAACTCCGCTAACGGTAAGTGGTCATCCCAACTACCTCCAAAATCAATGACGCATGCCCGAAGCATATCCTCAAGCGTCTGAATGGTTCTCTCTGACAGACCATCCGTCTGTGGATGATAAGCCGTGCTGATGTGTAACCTCATCCCCATTACATCATGAAATCTCTTCCAGAACTTAGATGCAAACCGAGTGTCAGGATCAGAAACAATAGACACCGGAACACCTTGACGAGTTACAATCTCCCTGATGAATAGATCCGCTAACTTCTCAGATGAATACGTCTCTCGGATTGGTAGGAAGTGAGCACTCTTCGTCAGACGGTCGACTATCACCCATATGGCATCGTACCCCTTCACGGTACACGGTAGCTTCGTGATAAAGTCCATGGCGATATGCTCCCACTTCCACTTCGGTATATCCAATGGTTGAATCTTCCCGTATGGCTTCTGATGCTCCGCCTTCACTTGCAAGCAAGTAAGGCACTTACTCACGTACTCCACTAGGTCACGCTTCATACCCGGCCACCAATAATCTTTCTTCATATCCTGATACATTTTCGTGGCACCGGGATGAATAGAGTATCGAGTCTTATGAGCTTCGTCCATGATCTTCCCACGTAGATCCCCATAACGAGGAATCCACATTCGTCCGAATCGGGTTCTAACACCGAGAGTGTTTTCACCCAATTCCGCGACTAGACCTCTCATCCTTTCAGAGTTAAGATGATCTTCCTTCAACACCTCATCTTGAAACTCCTTGACCTTCTTCATCACATCGGTGGTCAAAATCAATTGGTAAGCCTTCACCCGGATTGGTTCAGGCCTCTAGGCTAAGAGCATCCGCCACTACGTTGGCTTTGCCCAGATGGTAATGGATTTCACAATCATAATCCTTTATCAGTTCCAACCGTCTCCTTTGCCTCATGTTCAAATCCTTCTGCTCGAAGAAGTACTTCAAGCTCTCGTGGTCAGTGAAGATGTTGCACCTTGTCCCGTACAGGTAGTGCCTCCAAATTTTTAATGCAAAGACCACAACTGCTAGCTCTAAATCATGAGTAGGGTAATTAGCCTCATGAACCTTCAATTGTCGGGATGCGTAAGCTGTAACCTTTCCTCTCTGCATCAGCACGCAACCCAATCCTGAGTAAGAAGCATCTGAATAAACCACCAAATCCTCGCTCCCTTCGGGTAATGATAAGACAGGAGCTTGTGCCAGCCTCGTCTTCAACTCTTCGAGAGCCTTCTCTTGCTCTTGACCCCAAAGAAAATTCACATCCTTACGGGTCAACTTGGTCAGTGGAGAAGCTATCTTAGAGAAGTCTTGGATGAATCTCCTATAATAGCCTGCCAACCCTAAGAAACTACGGATCTCGGATGGCGTCCTTGGAGACTTCCATTGCATCACAGCTTCCACTTTTGCCGGGTCTACCATAATCCCCTCGGGATTCACCACGTGACCCAAAAACTTAACCTCGTGCAACCAGAACGCGCACTTGGAGAACTTAGCATACAACTTCTCCCTTCTCAACGTCTTTAATACCTCTCGAATGTGACCGGCATGTTCCACCTCGCTCTTCGAATAAATCAAGATATCATCGATGAACACAATCACTGATTTATCCAATATTGGCTGACACACTCGATTCATCAGATCCATAAAAGCAGCTGGCGCGTTGGTTAAACCGAAAGACATAACGAGGAACTAGTAGTGTCCATAACACGTACGAAAAGCTGTTTTAGGAATATCCTGCTCCTTACCTTCAACTGATGGTAACCAGATCGGAGATCTATTCTCGAAAACCAACTGGCACCTTGGAACTGATCAAACAGGTCATCAATCCTTGGCAATGGATACCGATTCTTCACCGTCAACTTGTTCAGCTCGCAGTAGTCAATACACATCCTCATACTACCGTCCTTCTTCTTTACAAACAAAACCGGGGCACCCCATGGAGAGATACTTGGTCTAATGAACCCCTTATCAAGCAACTCTTGCAGTTGCTCCATCAATTCCTTCAGCTCAGAGGGGGCTAACCGATACGGTGCCATAGCAACAGGTTGGGCACCGGGTATCAAGTCGATCTGAAACACAATCTCACGGTCCAGCAGTACACCTGGTAAATCTTCTGGGAACACGTATGGGAAGACACACACAACTGGTACATCAGACAATTATGGTGTTGGCGTATCAACATCTTTTACGTAGGCCAAGTAGGCACTACATCCACGCCTCATACACCTTCCCGCCACCGCCATTGAAATCACCTTCGGAATCGTAGTAACTCGATCACCGTAAATCATCACTGAACTCCCGTCAGGCGCTATCAGTCCAATCGTCTTCTTACGACATACGATATTCGCCTCGTAGGCCGCTAACCAGTCCATTCCCAGGACTACATCGAAACCGCCTAAGGTCATCACGAATGGTCTAAAAGGAAATTTATGACCTTCTACTTCTATGACACAGCCTTCCATCATCTCAGAAATCCTGGTAGACTTACCTATGGCAGTTTCTACATCAAAGGGCTCGTAAATACTCCTACTCCTTAAAAGCAACTTAGCACAAAAGGCAGCAGAAATGAAGCTCTTACTAGCACCGGAATCAAATAACACGAAGGCAAGAATTTGGTTTACTAGGAACGTACCTGACACAACATCGGGGTCCGTCCTAGCCTCCTCCTAGGTCATCGTTAATGCTTTGGCACTTGCTTTCTGTCCTTCGGTTCTGGTCGTCTTCTTCGCTCCGGAACTTTCAGCCCTTGGCTTCTTGAATTCTCTGCTCATGTGACCCTCTCCACCACAGTTAAAACATCTGGCCATATGACAATCCTTTGCTATATGCCCTGTCCTCCCACACAGGAAGCATACATTCAATCCCCGCCTACATTCTCCGAAATGCTCCTTTCCACATTTGCCACACCTCTTCTACCCCGCACCAGATGTGACCAAACGGCGGTCATCCACCCGTGCACGCTTGTTGTTTGTCGGGGCACCACCCCTACCAAACCACTTCCCGTTCTAGTTCCTGTCACCAACACCTTTCATACTCACCTCAGCCACCACCACTTCCCGTTCATCATACAGCCTCCGTGCCAGATCAACCATTGACCTAAACGTGCTCGGTCGGACGGCGATCATGTGCCTGCGGATGTCCGCCGGCAAGCCTTGAATGTATCTCTTAATCTTTCGTGACAAGGGTGTCACCTGATCCGGCACCAGCCGTGCCATCTCATTGAATTTGGTGGTATATTGCTGATGTGTCATGGTTCCCGTCTCTAGCTGTAGGAACTCCCTCTCAACCTTGTCGAGCTCTCGGTGAGGACAAAACTCCTCGATCACCAGTTTCTTCAACTCATTCCACCTCATCCTACCAATCGCTCTACTACCCTCGGCCTGGACAATATTTTCCCACCAACATAGGGCCGGGTAAACAAATGAGTGGGTGGCAAACTTCACCTTCTGATCTTCCTGGCACTTGCTGATATCTAGAACAACTTCCATCTCTCTCACCCACCGGTGAGCAGCAGCCGCTGTGCCATTTCCGTCAAAAGTCGGGGGCTTGCATCTTTGAAATGCCCCATAGTTACAGCCTCGTGCTATCTCCTACACAGGCTCTTCTCCTTCTTCTTCACTAGAGAAAACCGTCTCAGTCTCCGGTTGCTCCCTTTCCTCCGCGGGTCTCCTCCTATCCTTCCTCTCTCCTTCTCGTACAGCCTTAATCACTTCGGTCACCACAGACGGTAGAATCATCTGCATGACCTGGTGAACCTCTTCCACCACCGCCTCCTTCACTGAGGCCCTTAAATTGGCACTCTCATTACCACCCTCCGGATGAGGGGTCTCGGGCTCCTTGTGAGCCACCTCTTCAGCCCTAGGCCTTCCTCTCGTGACCCGTGGTCCAGCACCACGTCCACCACAACCTCCACCTCGAGAAGCCTTCGAGGATCTACCACCGACCATCCTCTAACACGCTATAAGATTCAAACACCAACACGGTCATTCAAGGTAACAACTCAATTTATGTCAAGTATAGTAAGTCCCTAATTACAGTGGCCAATTGTGATTAGCCACTTACTTTACTCTTCATACCCCAAGTATTTCCTATCCTGACTTCATCAGTATCTAAATCTACTAAGAAGCACATAAATCACATAACATGCGCACGTTATACCGGTTATCATAATGAAAATAAATACCTGATGGCATGCAGCTACTTGGACTGGCATCCCTTCCCTTTGTCCCATTCTCAGTTTAAGTTCAGGATTCTTTTGAAAATATTTACCCGTTTCACTTAAACTTTGGCTCTGATACCAACTTGTAAGGCCCCGTTACCGGAACTCTTACAGCTGGTCAATCATCGCACATAAAACATAGAACATATATTTACATTTGCTAAAACATCGCAGCGGAATACTGAACAAACCATTTCTTATATTAATGACCATTTTTGCAAGACAATACAATCATTGTTATCCATTACAAAAATCTCATTGTTTGCATTACATTACAAAAAGTCATTTGTCATGAAATGGATGCCATCCCAAAAACGCCAAGTAGCTGCCTCGTGCCATCCTCAGCAACGTTACCTGCCAACTAGAAATTACATAAAAGTCAGCTTTGCTGAGTGAGTTCTAGTTTATAAATAAAATACTTTTCTTTCGTTTAAAACCGTACTTTATTTTCGTAAGCGATCATACATCATACGTACAAATAGATAATCTCATTATTATCTTTCATCCTCGTCAACTTACATTCATTCATTCTATTACTTATCGTACATTTCATTCGATCATTATTACTTTCACTTCTCTATGCTCCAGGCTAATGCCTCGAGCTATACCCCAAACATCATGCACAAGACGGGTACTGGGCCGAAGACTATAAATAGACTTCAAACATCATGCACTAGGCGGGCACCACCACTGGGGTATCATCATTTGGACCAATGCCATGTGCTATACCCCAAACATCATGCATAAGGCGGGTACTGGGCCGAAGACTATAAATAGACTTCAAACATCATGCACTAGGCGGGCACCAGCACCGGGGCAAGCGACAATGGTCCCGTACGTATGGTCAGTCACAAAGACTAGACCCCAGTGTGCATTCTTCTGGGGTAGCTAACCCGCACACCGTTGAGCTAACACCCTTCATTGGGTGTGAACCTCTTTACAGTGCTTGCAAGACTTTTCTTACTTCCATTCAATTCATTAATACATGCATTCATTCTTTCTTTACTTTAGTTATCTTCCACTTTCATTAAGTACTACTTTACATAAGCATATTTATAAGTCACACCACGTAAGGTCACGACATAAACATAACATGGAACAACATCATCACAACCGCATACAAAGCATGCAAATCGTAAACTAGCACAGTCCCCCATAAAACCTCCTTTCTTAACACTTAAGCTCTACATCCCAAAATCTCAGAAAATTATGTCCCCTTAAAGAAATGCGGATGAGCAAACTAATGCGGATGAACAGACAAATGCGGATGAATAAATAAATGCGGATCAGTAACCAAATGCGAATGAATAGACAAATGCGGATGAGTAACCGAATGCGGATGAACACCTCAGAAAATATTCAAAGTGTCCCAAAGAAATGCGCATGAACACTGTAGCGAATGCGCATGCATAGAGCACATGAAAGTTTTCAGAATATATTCCGTCCAATGAAGTGCGCATGAACCAAATGCGAATGACTGAAGCAAATGCGCATGGACAAAACAAATGCGGATGAACATACAACAAATGCGGATGAACAAAATAGTTGATGTGTTCATCAAATGCGGATAAAGACCTAACTAATGCGGATGAACAACACTTACGCAAATATGCAAACTTAATGCGGATGATCAACTAACCTGAAACCGCATCTTACACTATAATCAGTTCCCAATCCTCATCCTTATACATTCATCGCACCGATCTAGCATGTTAATCTCTTAGAACAAGCATACAACCACATCAACCGAGCAAAACATACAGGCCCTAACACACCCACTAAAAGAACAGGGCCAAACTTATGGTACAAAATACTGGACATATTAAAAAGTTAGTTACATGCATTTAAAAAGTTTGTTGTCCTTTTGACACATTTAGCCCCTCAACTTAGGTTAAATTGTGTTTTCTTTCTTTTTCTGCACGTTTATACTTTCTTTCTCATCTTTTAAAATTTTCCGGGTGTTACAATTCAATTTTGGTATGAGCAACTGGTTTATGAGGAAGTTTATATTGTTCGCCTTTTGAACATGATAGACGATGTTTAGCAAGTTGAAATTCTTTTAATGTTAATCCCACAACATGATTTCCTCTATCCAATTTGTTCATAGTTTTGATGTTTACATGTCCAAGACGACAATGCCATAACATTGAATCACTTTCTGAGGCTTTAGACAACAAACGAGATGCAGTTACAAATGAATGTGAACTATTCATGTCAAGTAAGTATGTGTCTTTGTCTCTCGGTTTTCTTAATAAAATCCATTCATCAGGATTACAAATCCAAGTTTTAGAATAAGACATTCTTTATCAGTGAAGTGTGTTGAATACTTTTTGTCATAAATTTGAGAGACACTTAGCAAATTATGTTTAAGTTCCTCAACAAAATTAACATCTTCAAAACTTAACACACCATTAGACACTATACCTTTCTTTGTAATCTTTCCACCTCTATCTCCAGCAAAGATAACATATCCTCTATTTTAAGGTTGTATGTTGTTTAACAGAGATATATTACTAGTCATGTGCCTAGAACAACCGCTATCAACATGCCAAACACTGTTGAGAACTTGCTTTGGTTGTTCCTACACATATGAATGAATTTATTTAATTTTAGGAACCCAAGCGATGGTAGACTTAAGCATATTATTCTCATTCAAATATGATACAAATTTTAGTATCGTATCTCTTTTATCATTGAAAACATAGTCTTCAACAATATCAGGCTCAGATTGTTTTTCTTTTATTTTCCACTTTTGAATTGGTTTGATCAGATGTGTAACCATTTTCTTTAAAGTGGTTTTTATTGGAGGAGGATTGCTATCATTAACATGTAAATATTTCTTGTTTGAATTTCCATTATGCAAATCAGTTTTTATTTGAACATTTTTTTATCCACAAAAGTAGTAGACTGATTTGTATTCCTTTTGAATTTGGCATTTAAAAAAAATGTTTTCTATCATTTGAAATTGAGTTATGAAATTTTTATTTGCTTGAAAGTTTTTGTTGATGATTGCAATTTCTAGCCCTATGATTTGGCTTGCCACACATATAACATCACATTTTATTATACACATTTTACTCTCGTGTATTCCTCACGAACTGTTTATGATAACTTCAACAGTTATCATAGAATCTGGCTTTAGTATTTCCTTGACCTTGTGATTCTTTAACAGTCTCTCTTTTCTTTCTTTCATTAATAATATTTCTAGCTGAATCCGAAAGAATTGAGGTGTGTTTCCTAACAGTTTGATTCTTTAACGGTCTCTCTTTTCTTTCTTTCATGGACTGTAGCTTTAACCTGTTGAATCATAGGTACTGGAATGGGACCAATTTCCTTGATACCTGATCTACAAATATCTTGTTTTATACAGTTAGCAGTAATATGAGATTTATTTAAAAAAAAAAACTAGCATTTGTTTCTTTAAATATATGATCTTCCTTATCTATGTTGCCTTTTGAAACAAATCCGTTCTTGAAATCAGTTTCAAGTTAGATACAGATTTTGAGACACATTTTCTTTATTTATCCTTAAAATCTATTTTTGATTTTAATTTCCTTTGAATCTTAGAGATGTTTGAATAGTCATTTGTAGAAACAAAAAAATCTAAAATTTCATTGATAACTGGTGATGATTTACATGAAGATTTTTCATTATAACTTTTATTTTCCTAAAAATCTATTTCATCATCAATTTCCCATTCTTCAACCAACCCTTTTTTCTTCACACTTTCTACAAAAGAATTGTCATGATTGATTTTAATTTTAGTTTTTATGATAGGTCAACAGTTAGTGAAACATTGACTGGAGTTATTAAGTTTGATTTTGGTTGAAAACCTAATCCGTAGGTCTCTTCATCTGATGTAGTAATTGATGAAGGTAAACATGTATAATCATGATTAATTGGTGGTCCTATGTCAGAATATCCAACTCAATTTTACCACCATTAGTTTTCTGAGTCATTTGAGAATTGATTATACCTTCAACCATGTTTGAGGATAGCTCAAATTTTTCAACAGTCAATTTTCCTGATAAGAGTTCACTGTCAAATCCTTTATGCTATAATATTTATCATGAAGATTCAATTTTGATTGATAAATTGTTTTGTTTAATCCTTCTATATTTTCTTTAAAAAATTTCTCATCATTTTCATATTTACAAGCTTGATATTGAAGTTTTTCAACTTCTAAAATCAAGCGTTCATTGTGAACTCTGTATTTTTTAAACCTTTTCTGCACAGGTATTTGAACAAAGATTAGTATGTACCTCATCAGTCTCTCCTTTCTTTCGCTTTTCTTTAGGTAGGAAATTTACCATAAAAGCTTTCAGTTCAATCTTTTCTTCTACTTTAGATGCCGGAGTGATCTCAGCAGCATTGACATTGTCATCAAAGGCAAGTGCTAGAGTTTCCTCAACAGCATTCACAAGATTTTCGTCTTTAGCTGGAGTAAACTCAACAGCCTTTTCTTCAACTTCTTCGTTTCTCTCTTAAGTCACTTTTGATCGTGCTAGAGTAATCTCAATTGCTTTTTCATTAAACACCCCTTTAACATTCTCACAAACTTCTTCAGCAAAGATTCCCGTTATCAAATCATCAGACACAAACTCAGCAAGTATATTCTCATTAACACTTTCATTATCAGTTTGAATTTCTGCTAACAAAGCAGTAGACAACTTGATCTCCATAATCTCCATCTAGTCCGACCAATCATATTCTTTATTGGTCTGAGACACCAGAGCTTTGTTGCTTGATGTGCTTGCTTTATCTCCCTTTGAATCTACCTCCACAGTCACCATATTCTTTCCAATATCAAATTGATGTGTCTTTCCCTCTATACATTCTCTAGCGAAATGACCAGGTTTGTCACAGTTATAACATCTCAAACTTGTTTTACCAAATCTAATCTTGATCGAGTTGTTTAAACCAAACATCTTCCTCTCCATTCTTCTTGCAAAATTTTTCACCCGGTACACCACCATAGCCATCTAATACTTGATATCATTTTCTTCAACATCATCAGGATTAACTTGTTGCAAGTCATCAACTAAGATGTTGGATGTACTGAATCTTCTAGCTGTGAAAGCTTCATAGCTGTTCATAAAGGTAGTGAATTTAGCCAGATGCTCTTCAGCTATTTGAATAGTCTGCTTGGTTGGGTTGGAATTAACAACAAATGCTTGTTCTGTGGTTTGAGTGGATTGACTTTGTGGATAAATCTGATGTTGAGGTTGAGATTACATTTGATTGTAATGGTTTTGACGAGAGGCTTGAAACTGAGGTATGGATGAATCTTTGACATTTGGATTAACAGAATTAGCTGCTTGTTGTTGACACAACTGGGAATAGCTAACATACTAATGGGATTACTAGCAATTTTTGCATATGATACAGATGCTTCAGCTCCCATTGTATTGATATAATTAGCAGCTCTCTGCTTGTAATCCATTTCATATGACTGATAGTTAAAATGAGATCATGGAGGGACAAGGTGAACAAATCATTGGTTCTTTTGATAGTGGTACAGTTATTGTTCTAGCAGTAGGGTAATGAGTTCAACAGCTTCTTGTTTACAGAAATATTTTCCAAGGTAATTCTTGCACTCTTCATATTTGGTATAGATGATCAAGTATAGAGTGGTATTTACCTTGCCATTTGTTTTGGTAATAGGATCTAGTTTAAATTTGTCTTATTTTGTATTTTGTGGCATGAAAAATTGCATGCAAAACTACTGTTTCGCTTGGTAGTTTCACATGCCATATTGCATACAGTTTCGCAATATGCAAAAATAGGTACTGTATAAATATGTTTGCTTGTTGCTCATTTTGTAACTCTTGGAACATTAATGATATTACTGATTTGAGTTTATTGATCGATTTTGTATTGCTAGGAGCTTATATTTGTCATCTTTTAGCATTATTTATCTTCATCATTAGAAATCCTTTTGCAAATGGTTTATGCTTGACTTGTGTTCATTTTGTATCTTTACTTGTTCCACAAGCTATTAGATATAGTGATATCTTATAGATTCTTCTGTAAAATCTTCATCAAAAGCACCTTCAAACGATTATCTGGACCAACAATATGGTATCAGAGCCTTTGTGCTCTAGATTGTTTGTGTTTTTGGATTAGTTTTGACATATTCATCTTCCCAATCATTTTGGAGCTATTTTATGTTTGTTATCCATGGAAATTGATTGAAGAAGGTGTGGTGTGAACTTAGGAAACTTGTGGAATCAACATATTCGAAATTGGTTATGATTTGAGTGAGTTTTGGTGATTTTTGAGTCAATTTTCGCAAAAAGAGGGTTTTCAGATTCATTATACGAAACTGTAGTTCTTTGTATGAAACTACTCTGCGAAGAAAAACAGAATATGGTGGTTGTGATTCCTTTGCGAACCTAGAATGAAAGTTCTTTAGCCTGATCAGTTTTCTTGGGAAACTGCTACCTATTTCCCTTGAACAAAAGTTCAATAGTTTTGGGCGAAATTTCTGCCGAAACTACTGCAGAAACTAGCTACGAAACTACATTCTACCTGCAAAACTACTTCCTGCGAAACTACTATTTCCTGTGCAAAACTGCTGTCTCTTGTGCGAAACTACTGGTTTTTTACTTAATCAAAATTGAAAGATGACAAGTCGTACCCTTGCTGATCTTGAGAGTGTGGCTGCAAACAGACCCCCAAAGCTAATCAATGGTGACAGCTTTGATGACTGGAAAAGTTGTTTGAAAGCTTTCTTCCTGTACACTGATCACATTCAATAGGAATCAGTTGTAAAAGGACCTCATGTTCCTGTTTCAATAGAAGACAATGTAACTGTTCAAATTACGGATCCGACAAATATTCAGAGAGAGACATCAAGCTGATTGATCGGGATCAGAAGGCATTTGGTGCTCTGACCTTGTGCCTGTTAGCAGAGATATACAATAGATTTAGGGGAATATAAAAGTGCAAAGGCTTGGTATGATGCGTTATGTGAATTCTATGATGGTAATGAGGAGTTGGTTAAGGATAAAGCCGCTCAAGCTGAAAAAGAGTTCAACTCTTTTGTTGGACACAAGAATGTGAGTCTCACTGATTTGACCAATTGTTTTCTGTCTGTTACAAGCACATTGAAGAAGTATGATGAGAAGCTGTTAAACGACGAACAAGTAACAACGCTGCTAGATTCTTTACCGCCTTAATGGAGTTTGTGTCACACCCTCAAAATCCACGTGCGGGGTTTTACCGCGAGGCGTGTGACATACCAGGATCTCAGTCATTAATTACTCAGAACGACTCTATATGAGCAAAAAAATCGAAATCAAAGTTTAACTTTAAAACGATGTAGAAGCGTTTAGTAAACATGAACAAAAACAAAAATAATGTAACACAGTATAATAATGCGGAAACACGCACCCACTGTTGTGCAAAACAAGTACATAATTTTTTTAATAACCAAAAACCAACAAAGGGTTCCAACAATGATGACATCTACAATGCTGACCCGTGAATGTGCTCCAAGGCAATGGTAACTTCAACCTGAGAATAACATACTAAAAGAGTCAACGCAATGGTTGGTGAGTTCAAGAGTTTGCGTAAAACATAACAGTAGCAGTATAAAATATAAGCGTGCATTGAGTTAGATGGCTAGTCTAAATTTAAAAGTAATAACCATAGTGATTTCACGATCGAAGCTGACTGTGTTTCGTTTGTTGCCTCCCGTCACGACTTACTAGGTCGTGACAATGTTTATGTTAGGACAAAATTGCACCCGTTTGACCTCGAGTCGCACAGGTGGTGCTCGTCAGACCCAGTAGTACTACCCAAGATTTCCCACTAATTACCATTATTAATGATCCGAAAGTGTGAGGTCTTTCATGGTATATCACACAATGTTACACTATACACAACTTATGAACAATAAAGCGTTTGTAACGAGTATGCTATCTCCCCCAAAAGAGAGTGTATAAAAAAAGTGGGGCATGAACTCACCTGGTGCACACGAACGATATAAAAGCTTAACTTGAAAGAGAGAGGAAAGACAACCTTCAGAGGTTACCTAGAACATGCTAGTACATGATTACGTGTATACAGAATCATCATTAACCGTAAATGCTCAATAAACACATGGACTCAAGGTTGTGGAAAAACAAGACACATTGACCCAGTTGACCCATTGACCCGTTGGTGACTTTTTTGTTGAAATCCCATTTAATCAAGCATAACAATTCATCATACATGGTTATCATACAAGTTGTTCACGTATGCCACATCTTTAACCACTTGTTCTACCAAGATCATCATACAATCTAGTTTATCATCCAACTCATCATCATGTATAACCACTAAGAGTCCAAAATTCCACATGACCAATTAAGCATCCATATAACTAAATTAACACAATATATCACATTAAACATCATCAATAAACATTCTAAGATGACCCTAACATCACAAACATATCCAATTCATAATATCCAAAGTTCCACACAAATAAAGTTTCCCTTTTGGGAAAGTGCATCCCAAAATCTATCCAACACCCAATGCATTCATGAATTCATTAACATAATACCTATTCAAACTCATAACTATCATTTAAACATGTTCAACACCATCAAGTCATCATAATTCACAAATCTCATATCCAAAAGTTTTTACTTTTAGCAAGGTATGAACTACACGATCAATTCATCGATTTTCTTGCATAACAATCACTTTCCAACATTCATACAACATCATTAACATCATAACATCATCAAATCATCAAGTTCACGCACAAAAGTTACTATTATTAGTAAGGTATGAACTACGCATCAAAACCAAGAATTTCTTGTACAATTCACGTAAACTATCATCAATACTATCTAACTAACATCATACAATCAACAAACTATCAAAAATTCAATATCTAGCACCCAAATCAACTAGGGTTTCGGCCCACATCCAAAATCCTTGAAAAACCACAAAAAACTAACCTTTAATCGCGTAATGGACAAGAATTGAAGCCTCTAACGTCTTGTATTGCTTGGAATCAATCAAAATCGAGGCTTTCTTGCTTGTTCTTGGTCGAATTTCGCAATGTGTGTGTGTGGGGGTGGTGATCGCGGCCGAATGGTTGTGGGGAGGCTAGTGTTGGGATTTTCGGTTTTTATTTTTGGTAATATTATGTTTAGAATAATTACCTTTTAACCCTTATTGTTTATATTTTATAAAAACTAATCTTTTAACCACTTTTTAAAAGGTTTTAACTTAATAATACAAACATTATTAGGCAACAATAATATTCATATGCATTATTTTCACTAGTCACAAAAATAAATGAATTAAATACACACGTTTGCACGTTACAAGATAAAATCCACAAATAATATTTAAATCGTATAAGCACAACTAATAACCAACATTATTAGTTAAAATAATTATGTGCTTATCATTATTAATTATTATTAAGTCACCAACGTTCAAAGACAACTAGTGTGTGCTCACGACATGTGTATGCAAGGCCTAACGGAACTAACGGAGTTTGGTAACGGAAAATTACCGGATGTCACATTATCCCCATGTTGAAAGAATTTTCGTCCTGAAAATTGTGTTACATGGTATGTGTTCCATCACTGGTCTACTGCATTGGCACAAAGTAATCGAGTGAGTTTCTGGTGAGTTGTCACATCATCCCCATGTTGAAAGAAATTTCGTCCCGAAATTTAATCAATACCTTCGTCGGCTGGCATCGTCTTTTCGAATAGTTGAGGATACTTAAGCTTCATTTGGTCCTCACGTTCCACATGAATTCCGGTCCACGTCTTGAGTTCTAAAGAACTTTGACTATGGGTATATTGCTTTGCTTAAGCGTCTTTACCTCACGATCCATCACCTCGACTGGTTCCTCAATGAAGCGTAATTGTTCATCTACTTGCACTTCCTCAAGTGGTACTATCATTGTTTCGTCCGCTAAGCACTTCTTCAAGTTTGAGACATGAAATACATTATGGATTCCCTCAGCAAATCAGGTAGCGCTAATCGATAGGCCACCGAACCTATTCTTTCCAATACCTCAAATGGTCCAACGTATCTCGGATTTTGCTTTTCTCTTTTACCAAACCGAATCACGCCTTTCCACAATGAGACTTTCAATAAGACTTTGTCACCAACCTAAAATTCTAGAGGTTTCCGTCGCTTATCTGCATAGCTTTTCTGTCTGTCGCTCGCTGCAGCCATACGGTTCCTTATTTGTACAATCTTCTCAGTGGTCTCGTGCACTAACTCGGGACCCGTTAGCTGACTATCACTAATTTCAGCCCAGCAAACTGGTGATCTACATTTTCACCCATACAAAGCTTCGAAAGGTGCTGCCTTTATGCTGGTGTAATAACTATTGTTGTAAGAAAATTCCACCAATGGTAGGTGAACTTCCTAGTTATTCCCGAAGTCAATCACACAAGCACGTAGCATGTCCTCCAACGTTTGTATAGTACGGTCACTTTGACCATAGGTTTGCGGATGATAAGCAGTACTCATGTCTAATCGCGTACCCAAAGATTTCTGTAATGACTGCCAGAAGTGCGATGTAAAACGAGCATCGCGGTCAGAAATAATGGAGACTGGTACACCATGTCTCGAAACTATTTCCTTCAGATAGAGTCGGGTTAACTTCTCCATTTTGTCCATTTCCTTTATCGCCAAGAAATGAGCGGACTTCGTTAATCGCTCTACGATATATCGTGTCACAACCAGTAGGAGTCCATGGTAGTTTGTGAATGAAATCCATTGAGATTTGCTCCCACTTCCACATAGGGATCTTAGGTTGTTACAATAGTCCAGATGGTTTTTGATATTCCACTTTTACCTTCGAGCAGGTCAGACATTTACTCATATATGTAGCTACATCCGCTTTCATATTAGGCCACCAGTAGTGCGCCTTCAGGTCATGATACATCTTGTCGGATCCAGGATGTATAGAGTATTTAGACTTGTGTGCCTTACTCATAACCAAGTCTCTTAGATTTCCATGTAGAGGTATCCAGAGTCCATCCATAAAATAGCAAATTCCATCCGCCTTTACTTCTAACTGTTTATCCATTCCCTATAACGATTCAGAACTAACATTTTCTGTCTTCAGATCTTTGGCCTGAGCCTCTCAGATTTGTTCAGGTAACTGTGTGCTAATCGTAAGTTGCAAAGCTCGCACGCGTCGAAGCTTAGCAGTTTCTTTTCTACTCAGCACGTCAGCAACTACATTAGCTTTTCCCGGATGGTATTTGATAGCAGAATCATAGTCATTCAATAACTCTACCCAGCGTCTTTGCCTTATATTCAATTCCTTTTGCTCAAGGATGTGCTGAAGACTCTTGTGATCGGTGTAAATAGTACACTTGGTACCGTACAAGTAATGTCTCCAGATCTTTAAGCCAAAAACTACCGCACCCAGCTCCAAGTCAAGGATGGTATAGTTCTTCTCATGAACCTTCAGTTGTTTCGAGGCATAAGCTATCACTTTATCTTGGTGCATCAAGACACAACCAAGTCCTTGAACAGAAGCATCACAGTAGACTACGAAATCATCACTTCCCTCCGATAACGCCAGTATCGGAGCACTACATAGTTTCTGCTTTAGTAGCTGGAAAGCAGACTCTTGACTATCACCCATTTGTATGGTGTTCCCTTGTGAGTCAAGGCTGTGAGAGGTTGAGCGATCTTAGAAAACCCTTCAATGAACCGCCAAAAATATCCTGCCAGTCCAAGAAATTGTCGTATCTCACTAGACGTCTTGGGAACTGACCAATTCTTTATCGCCTCAATTTTTGCTGGATCGACATGTATCCCTTTCTCATTAACAATATGACCCAAAAATTGCACTTCACATATCCAGAAATCACACTTAGAAAACTTGGCGTATAGTTGTTCTTTCTTGAGTAATTCCAAGATTAAACGCAGGTGCTCTTCATGTTCTTCCTTGGTCCTTGAGTAGATCAATATGTCATCAATAAACACAATAACAAACTGATCGAGATAGGGTTTGCACACACGATTCATAAGATCCATGAATACTTCTGGTGCATTTATCAAACCAAATAGCATGACCAAGAACTCGTAATGACCATAACGTGTACGGAAAGCTGTCTTCGAGATGTCTTCTCCTCGAAATATCAGTTGATGGTACCCAGACCTCAAGTTAATCTTAGAGTAATAGCTTGATCCTTATACGAGGTAGTGGGTATTTATTCTTGATCGTAACCTTGTTCAGTTCCCTATAGTCAATGCACATTCAAAATGTACCATCCTTCTTCTTAACAAACAGAACTGGCGCTCCCCAAGGCGACGAGCTCGGTCGGATAAACCCTTTATCCAACAGCTCTTGTAGTTGAGTAGATAATTCTTGTAGTTTGTTCGGAGCAAGCCGATAAGGTGCTCTCGCAATCGGAGTGGCTCCTGGAGTCAAATCAATCTGGAATTCAACTTGACGATGAGGTGGTAATCCAGGCAGATCCTCTGGAAACGCCTCCGGAAAGTCATGAATGTCAGGGATATCCTCTATCCTCTTTTCTTCTGGTTGTTTGTCAGTGACAAGTGCTAATAGGGCTAAGCGACCTTTTCGCAACAACTTTTGTGCTTTCATGAATGAGATGATGCCCATCACTGCACCACTTCTATCGCCTCTGACCATAAGAATTTCTTCACCAATAGGGATTCGTATGATCTTCTCGTGATATATGACTTCCGCCTGTTTGTCGGAAAGCCAATCCATGCCTACTACTACATCAAAACTCCCTAGTGTAGAAGGCATAAGATCTATGGCAAAAGTATGACCAGCAAGTTCTATCTTGCAATCTCTATGGATATGCGTTACGTGAATCTGCTTACCGTCAGCTAACTCTACGGTGTAATTAGATTCCAATGCTGAGGACATATCATTTAAAAGACTACTAAACTTAGTGGAGATGAAACTCTTATCGGATCCAGTATCAAATAGTATAGTAGCAAAACGACCGTTAACTGAAAATTTACCAGTTACAGTTATAGGGTCGTTTAGAGCCTCACCTGAGTTAATGACGAAAGCTCTCCCTTTTGCTCCACTGTTGTTGCCACCGTTATTGTTGCTATTGCCATTGTTGTTGCTGTTGTTGTTGCCGTTGTTGTTGTTGTTGTTCCCACCATTTCCATTCTTCCTTAGCTATGGACAGTTTCTTCTGTAATGGCCCTCTTTCCAGCATTCAAAACAAGCTTTTGGCATTTCTTGAGATTGTTGTGGCTTCCTCATCAATTCACCACGGCAATCTTTCACTGCATGTCCAACTTTACCATAACGCTGGCATCGGAAACTGTCACACCTGCCGGTGTGGTGGTAGTTGCATCGGTTGCATTTGGGATTTTTTCCCACATAGCCTCCTTGTCCCTGTGGTGCCGAAGATGATCGATTAAAGTTACAGTTGTTATCTACTTTCTTTGTTGTTGGTGAGGTTGGTGTTGTTGAACGTACTGCTGTTGTTGTTGTTGCTGGTTGCTGGAGGATGAGTTTTTATTACCTGTATTCTCCCACTTACGTTTGTTATCGGGTACGCTAGCTACTGCGCCCCATTTAGGTAATCTTCCCTGCTCTACTGTCTGATCAGTCAGCCTGTGGGCTAACTGGATAGCCTGTTGTATGGTTGTAGGGTTTGAGGCTGTCACCATACTCTGGATCTCGGGCACCAGTCCACGTATGTAATGCGCAATCTTTTTGTGCATCTCATTAACCATTCCCGGGCATAGTGTGGCCAACTTGGAGCCTTGCATTTTGAGTTGCCAAAATTCTATTTCTAGCTTCTGCACCTCATTTCAGGGGCAATACTCCTCTATCATAATCTCCTTGAATTCATCCCAGGGTAGGTGATTAGCCATTGCCTGACCTAGCATTTGCACCTGGGCATTCCACTAGGAGAGGGCTGCGCCTTCAAGGGTTCCAGTCACGTACTTCACTTGATCAACTGGCGGACAGTTACATTTTGCGAAGACGGATTTAGTCTTCTCGAACCATCTTACTAGTCCCACAGCTCCTTCAGTCCCGTTGTAGGTATGGGGCTTGCAATCCATAAAGGATTTGTAGGTACAGGGTGGGGGTCCTGTTTTGACAAACCAAACATTAGTTGAGTAGCCTAGACAAGCAGCTAGGATAATCGATTAATCAACTGTTATCATTTACCTGCTGGCTGTCCAGTTTGGGCAGCAGCCACTACCTCCTGTACATGTTCATTTATCAAAGCAGGCAGCTCAGCGGGAGTCATGTTCACCGTAGCCGCGTCGCGTTTGCGTTTACGTCCCGCGCCACGCCTGCGTCCCTCCATATTTCACTTTACATTCGCAAATACAATAATGAGTAACATCCAACACATTAATCTTATTGAGGTACAATAAATAATAAAAAATAATGAATTTTTCACAACCACAGCGTTTATAACCATATAATAACCTTAGATAGATAAATTGTAAATGATTCACAAAATATTCCATCAATGTCAAAATTTTAGTTTTTCAGTTGGGTGGGAAACAACCCTTCCCACATAGGTTTCAAAAGAGAAGAAACACTATATAGTCCAAGTCATGAAAAAGTAGAATCAATCCAACACGTCAGATCCGTCACTGTCTTCTTCCATTTCTTCCGGTTCTTCTTCCTCGGGGCTTCGTCAGGTGCTTCTTCCGGTTCTTCCTTCGGATCTTCTTCTTCAGGGTCTTCTGCAGGTGCAGGGGCTTCGTCAATCTGAAGTGCTGCTAGCTGTGCTTCTAGGTTAGTAAATCTATCATCTACCGCTATGTTCTGATGATCCTGCGCGTTCATGCGCTCGGTAAGCGTTAGCACATTACCTGCCAGAGTATGATGCCTACCAATGGCCATCGATAGTTTCTCCTGGAGCGTCTCTACCTGTAACTGTAACTGTCGTATCTCATATCGTGGAGCGGAGTTCTCATTAGTGAGTCCTCTAATACGCTGTTGCTCAGTGTCAAGTGTAGCCACCAATGTGCAAACGCCTACTTTGTGGAATGTCTAAGGTAGGAAGTATGCGTGCTGATGAAGATGTCGACGATCTTGTCCGGGGTCGAGTAGGGGCTACAGGTGGTACTCGCTTCCAGTAAGTCATACGACGTATGTAGGTGGGTAGAAATCCTAGTTCTGGGGTGGCTCTAGTTGCGAATGGTTGATCCCAGTCAATTTCTTCAGATGGGTAAGGGTGTCGGTGCCAGTCCAATCCCCTATCGGGTATGGGTGAGAAAGGAGGTGATTCAGACCGTGCAGGTCTCTTGCCCAAATCACGGGATGACGATGCCATGCTGCGAAGTACGTGATGCGTATGCCAATGAGTATACAGTAAAGAAGTAAGTGACGAGTAACTAACAAACTGTGCGGGTATAGTTTAGTATGTGTATGCAACCTAGTTTCCTATAACCAATGGCTCTTCTACCAATCTGTCACACCCTCAAAATCTACGTGTGGGGTTTTACCGGGAGGCGTGTGACATACCAGGATCTTAGTCATTAGTTACTTAGAACGACTCTATATGAACAAACAAACCGAAATCAGAGTTTAACTTTAAAACAATGCGGAAGCGTTTAGTAAACATGAAAAAAAACAAAAATAATCTAACACAGTATAATAATGCGCAAACACGCGCCCACTGTTGTGCAAAACAAGTACATAATTGTTTTAATAAAAAAAACCAACAAAGCGTTCCAACAATGCTGACATCTATAATGATGACCCGTGAATGTGCTTCTAGGCAATGGTAACTTCAACCTGAGAATATCATACTAAAAGAGTCAACACAATGGTTGGTGAGTTCAAGAGTTTGCGTAAAACATAACAGTAACAGTATAAAATATAAGAGTGCATTGAATTAGATAGCTAGTCTAAATTCAAAGTAATAACCATAGTGATTTCGCGATCGAAGCTGACTGTGTTTCGTTTGTTACCTCCCGTCACGACTTACCAGGTCGTGACAATGTTTGTGTTAGGACAAAATTGCACCCGTTTGACCTCAAGTTGCACAGGTGGGGCTCGTCAGACCCAGTACTACTACACAAGATTTCTCGCTAGTTACCATTATTAACAATCCGAAAGTGTGAGGTCTTTCATGGTATATCACACAATGTTACACTATACACAACTTATAAACAATAAAGCATTTGTAACGAGTATGCTATCTCCCCCAAAAGAGAGAGTATAAAAAAAGTGGGGCATGAACTCACCTGGTGCACACGAACGATATAAAAGCTTAACTTGAAAGAGAGAGGAAAGACAACCTTCAGAGGTTAGCTAGAACACTGTAGTACATGATTACGTGTACACAGAATCATCATTAACCCTAAGTGCTCTATAAACACATGGACTTAAGGTTGTGGAAAAACAAGATACATTGACCCAGTTGACCCATTGACCCGTTGGTGACATTTTTGTTGAAATCCCATTTAATCAAGCATAACAATTCATCATACATGGTTATCATACAATTTGTTCACGTATGCCATATCATTAACCACTTGTTCTACCAAGATCATCATACAATCTAGTTTATCATCCAACTCATCATCATGTATAACCATTAAGAATCCAAATTTCCACATGACCAGTTAAGCATCCATATGACTAAATTAACACAATCCATCACATTAAACATCATCAATAAACATTCTAACATGACCCTAACATCACAAACATGTCCAATTCATAATATCCAAAGTTCCACACAAATAAAGTTTCCCTTTTGGGAAAGTGCATCCCAAAATCTATCCAACACCCAATGCATTCATGAATTCATTAACATAATACCTATTCAAACTCATAACTATCATTTAAACATGTTCAACACCATCAAATCATCATAATTCACAAATCTGATATCCAAAAGTTTCTACTTTTAGCGAGGTATGAACTACACTATCAATTCATCGATTTTCTTGCATAACAATCAATATCCAACATTCATACAACATCATTAACATCATAACATCATCAATTCATCATCAAATCATCAAGTTCATGCACAAAAGTTACTATTATTAGTAAGGTATGAACTACGCATCAAAACCACGAATTTCTTGTACAATCCACGTAAACTATCATCAATACTATCTAACTAACATCATACAATCAACAAACCATCAAAACTTTGATATCTAGCACCCAAATCGACTAGGGTTTCTGCCCACATCCAAAATCCATGAAAAACCACAAAAATCTAAGCTTTAATCGCGTAATGGACAAGAATTTAAGCCTCTAACGTGTTGTATTGCTTGGAATCAATCAAAATCGAGGCTTTCTTGCTTGTTCTTGGTTGAATTTCGCAATGTGTGTGTGTGGGGGTGGTGATCGCGGCCGAATGGGTGCGGGGAGGCTACGGTTGGGTTTTTTGGTTTTCATTTTTGGTAATATTATGTTTAGAATAATTATCTTTTAACCCTTATTGTTTATATTTTATAAAAACTAATATTTTAACCACTTTTTAAAAGGTTTTAACTTAATAATACAAACATTATTAGGCAACAATAATATTCATATGCATTATCTTCACTAGTCATAAAAATACACGAATTAAATACACATGTTAGCACGGTACAAGATAAAATCCACAAATAATATTTAAATCGCATAAGCACAACTAGTAACCAACATTATTAGTTAAAATAATTTTTTGTTTATCGTTATTAATTATTATTAAGTCACCAACGTTCAACGACAACTAGTGTGTGCTCACAACAAGTGTATGCAAGGCCTAACAGAACTAACGGAGTTTGGTAACAAAAAATTACCGGATGTCACAGTTTGCAAGTGAGGATGTTCAGGCAAGAAAGGGGATTTCTGGATTACAAGCTCATGGACATAATCAAGAAGTTGAAGTCCTTCGAGTTAGATTTGAAACGGAGAAAATACAACCGAGCAATGCTTCCATCTCAAGCTTACTCATAGAATGCAGCACTTATATCATCCAATTCAGGTTCATCAACGCATGTGTCAGCTTATAGTAGTATGACTAGAACTTCTGACAAGACCACCGGTGGTAGATCTGCATCAAAAGCACAAAATCTCCCATAGATTCCATCGGAGAGTATGGCTTTATTTTGTCTTTTTGTAAATAGTTATGAGGCTCTAGTGGCTGGTGAACTAAAGGGAAGAGGAATGACTGCGGAAGACATGTATCTGGTAGATCCTAATGATCTAGAAGAAGTTGATCTTTAGTTGCAGATGGCTATGATCACTCTACGGGCAAGAAGATTCATGGAGAGAAAAGGAAGAAAGAATTTTGGAAACCAAAATGCGAAGGTTGGATTTGACAAATCAAAGCTCAGATGCTTCAATTGCAACAGCTTAGGCATTTCAAAAGAGAATGCCCATCTCTTATTGTCACTAAACCAGGAACGGGGGTTAACAGGGTCGTTCCAATAGATGATAAAGAAGAGAACAAGAAGAAGAAAGAAACATCTCTTCTAACCAACTTTGAATTAAGTGCCGAGTTAGCCAAGACTAAAGAAAAAATCAATCATGCCCTGGTAGTTGAAACTGCAGAGGTTGTAACAAGTGAAGCAGATAGAAGGATAAAGAGTGAAGTGAAAGACAACTTAGGAGAGCGAGGTAAAGGTCAGCATGAAGGATGATTGTGAAACGAAGCAAAAGTTTGAAGCTACAAATGCTGTGAGTGAGGAGGAGTTGAAAGGTAAATCAAGAGTCTACAACTGTGTAAAGGCTCTAGCTGTTGAGAAGAAGGTGATGGAGATTCCATATGAGGTAATTCAAGATATGTGTTCATCTGCTTGCAAAATTCATTTGTTTGGAATTTATAAAGTGAACAATATATTAAAAGAAAATGAAGGGGAACTAAAGAGGATAAATGAGGAACTTAAAAAGAATGAAGCAAATTTTTTTGTAAAATTAAATGAAGCTTTAAAGGAAAATAATTATTTAAAAAGAACCCTTTTTGAGAGAAATGTGGAAATTAATACTTTGACTAAAAGGGTAACTTTGGCTGAATTTGAGACTACAAAGCTTAAAACAAAACTTGATAAATGGACAATTTATTGAATAAAGCAAGAGGAACTCTATAGCAAACAAAGGGGGCTAGAATTAAGACAGGGTTGGGGGTATGGTGAAACCACTTATCCACCTCTTAGCACCTTCTGCTATTCTCCAATGCCTACATCTCACCCTATAAATGATTTAATTGAAAAGGATACTAATATCTTGTTTGCAGATTTAAAAGGGGTGAATCATAAAGAGGTTCTGAAAGATTATGATTATGGAGGAAGTAGAGGTCTTGGAAGTTGTAGTTTGAGTTCTTCAGATTTCAAAAAGTCTCTTGGAGACAATAGTTTTAGATGCATAGATTGTAGTTTGAATAGTTTACATTCATGTTGTTCTCATTCCAAAATGTTTGAATCAAATGGAATTAATGTTTCAAGTGTTAATGAAAACGTTGGTGTTCTCAGTAAAGGCCATGAAAATTCTTCAAAAGGAAATTATTTTGAAAAATTCATCTCTCTTCCCATCCCCACCTTCACTCCTATTTGAATGTCTACACCAAGTGAAACAACATCCTCACATGATTGTAAAATTTCAGAAATAAGAGAATCCATAAATCATGATACATCATTTGACTTTGAAAACAATTCACAGGAAGTGCAAGACACTTACAGTGATTGTGATTCTCTTATGTCTGAGTGTGAGGAAGAGATTATCATGGATTATTTTCCAATTCAAAAGGATAAAAGAAAAAGTTTAAAATCTTGTTGTTTTAATTATGAAAAAGATGATCATGTTGTTAAGCATTGCCCAGAGGTTGTAAATAGGAATGTAGATAACCATTCTTTAGGAAATAGGATAAAACATTTTGTGGATAGTTTCATTGGTACAAATTCCTCCTCCCCTAGAACCAAGCCGATTAAGGTTTGGGTCCCCGAGTCTAAATGATTTTCTCTAATTCATTTGCCAAGAACATTCAAGAAGGACTATCAATAGCACTTGGCATGTTGGTAGTGGATGCTCCAGGCACATGACCGGATTAAAGGACCTTCTTACCAATTATCGGATAATAAACGGAGGATATGTTGATTTTGTTGGTGATAAGAAAGGAGGTAAAATGATAGGTCAAGGTGAGGTATCCAATGGTTCTTTGACCTTGGAAAAGGTAAATTTCATGCCTGAATTAGCATTCAATCTTTTGAGCGTATCACAAATTTGTGATAAGAATATTCCTATGCTTTTTAAGTCTAACGAATGTGTAGGAACCTCTGAAGTTAAGAGGCTGATGCAATCAAAGGATACCAAAACAACCAAGTCATCCAACATGCACTTAGGAACAAAGGTGAACTAGCTTCGGAAGTTTTACACACTCAAGAAAAAATGCTATGTGTAAAATCTTCCGAAGCCAAAGTTCAGAAGAAACTGTTGCGGAAGCTTTACACTAAACTTGGAAAATATTCTAAGTGTAAAGTCTTTCGAAGCCAAAGACTCAACTCTTCCGAAGGTAAAAGATGAAGTCTTCCGAAGCTCTCAAGACAAAGTCTTCCGAACCTGTTTAAAGACAAGACTGATTTTCTTCTGAAGAGAGAAAAAAGATACCTTTTCCATCAACTTTATCATAAAGCAACCTACTTTCCGCTGCATACTCTGGTAGTTCACCTGCTATCACTAGTTGGTGAAACTTCCATACTTTATGATAAAGTAGATAAGGTCTTCACCTGCAAGTTTCTGTTTTTGTTCCTTCTTGGATTTTTGTAATAGGAAAGTCAGTGAGCTATGGCTTGTCATAGTCACTAGTCAAAAGGCAATCTTCCTTTTGACTTTAGGCTGATCTTGTTGTCTAGATTAGTCACTTTCAATTGTCTTTTTGCATATTGACGGTTATAGGATGTAGTATAAGTAGTCTCCAGTTCTTGTATTCAAAATATACTTGTACAACACTTGTAATAGAACTAGAGAAGCAATATACAACTTTCTTGAAAATTTTATCTTGTGTTCTTGCTCTTGCTTTTACTTGTGTTTGTCTTGTATCTTCTGTAAAAGTTCACAGTTCCCTATTTGCATTGTTAAGTGATCTTAAGATCCTCCTAAGTGTGTTAACTCAGTGCAAGCTTAAGTACCCTTTAATGGTCCTGCATTTGGTATCAGAGCATTCCAGGCTCTTGATTGTAAGATCTCACTATCTTCAAATCCTTTTAGTTACACACATCACTTAACTCTTCAAATGGCAGCTATCTCCAAAGCTGATATTGAAACTGGAACTATGAGAAAGTCCCCACTGATCATTCCTGAGGATTTTGACACCTGGTGTCAAAGAATGGAAGGCTTTATCAAGTCTCAAGATTCCAGGATGTGGGAGTCTGTTGTCAATGGACCTCATGTACCATGCTCCTCTTTAGCTGCTGCTGGTGGTGGCATGATACTAAAAGAGAGGGCTGACTTTTCTGATGAAGACTGGAAAAGAATTGACATTGATCAGAAAACCATGAAAGCCCTCCAACTGCTCTTCCAAACTCCATCTACAGAGGTTTCAAGAAGTGCAAGACCGCTAAACAGCTATGGGATGCACTGAAACTGATGTATGAGGGTTCAAATGAAGCCAAGGAGAACAAGAAGGATCTCCTGAAGCAGCAGTTTGAAAATTTCACCTTCAAGACAGGTGAAACCATGACTCAATAATACTTCAGGTATGTTGAGATTATGGATACTCTGGCTGATGTTGGGGTAACTATTGAGAATAGGGATATTGTTAGGAAGTTCATGTCCTCTCTTCCAAGACAATGGACACACTACTGTGTGGTCATTAAGAGGACTGAAAACCTCAAGTCCCTTACTCTCACTGAGTTATATGGGATACTCAGTGGATACCAGATGGAGATGAATATGCAAAATTCATCTGGTAGCTCCAACACTCACCAGAGTTCATCCCTTCACGTGGTTTAAAGGGATAGCAGAGAACTACAGCATCATCTCATCTGCTACCCTGAAACCTCACAAAAGGGTCCTTTCATCACCTTCCCAGAGACACCCAGAGAGAGCTACATCCAAGGAAGTCCCTTCCAAGAGACAAGTTCTTCTCAAGCTTTTGTCTCCACTGATAAAAGTACAGGCAACTTTCTCTTCACTCTTGAAGACCTGGACTGTATCCATCCAGATGATCTGAAGAACATGGAGATAGTCCAGCAAATGGCTCTTCTCACTCACAGAGCACAGAAGTTCTACAAGAGGACTGGGAGAAGGTTTTCAAGCAATGCTGCCAGTGGCAAGTTTGGACTGGACAAGAGCAAAGTCAAGTGTTACAACTGTAACCAGATGGGATGCTTTGCTAGAGAATGCAAGGCACCAAAGTCAAATGGTGGCCAAGCTTCATCCAGGCCAAACTATACTGAAGGCGGGAACCAAATGAGAAGCCAAGACAGCAAGATGCAGTTGCTGTTGAAGAAGGAGGCTTTGACTGGAGCTTTCAAGATGAAGATGCATCTCCAAACCAAGCACTCATGGTTGATCATGATGAAGCCAAGGTACTTGAACATCTTTGCTCTCCTGAATGTATTGCTAAAGTAAATAGATACAGGTCCTACAACTTAGAAATGAGATCTGATGTTTAGTCTTTAAATAATTTAAAAGCTGATTTTAAAAGAGCTGAAAATGACTATAAACTTAAGATAGAAGATCTAGAGAAAACAGTTTCAACTTTTAAACATGAGCAAACAAACTACAAGACTCAAATTAAGGATCTCATTACCAAGTTGACAAAATGCCAGACTGAGCTTGTGATCAGCAAAGCCAGGGCAGAAAAATGTGTTCTTGAAGAAGAGACCTTCAAGAACATGATATCCTTATCTTTGCATGCAAAAATGTGTTATCAGAATAAGCAGGGACTGGGATCTAGTGAGATAGCTCCTCCACACACTCTACTATCAGTCAGATCTCCTAGGTGTGGAACTGTCAAGATGAGCTACCATCCATAGACCCCAGTGATGAAGAGAATGAAGCGGAGAAGGTGAGGGATGACTCTGAAATGAATGAAGAGAGTCAATCCAAAAAGGGTCACCATGCTCCTAAGGAGGAAAAAGAAGCTGGTTTGAGCAAAACCAAGAGAAAGAACTTGATCAGAAGAGCAAAGAGAAGATCCAGAAAAGCTCAAGAGAAAAAGACCACCTTTGATCCCAAACAAAAACTAGTATTTATCTCTGCAGGGTTCACGGTGATGAAAGCTGAAGATCCTGTCAAGAATTCTAGTACCAAGAGTTCTACTTCAGCTTCAACTCACTCCAGCAACAAAAAGAAGACTGATTAGCTGTGTGTCACTGCTACACAGCCTGAACCATCCATTTCAAAAAGCAAGCTTCACCATAATAAGCCTGCTGCATCATCTGAAAAGGTGGATAAACAAGAGGAAAGTGTTCAAGCTTAGTCTTCTTTGGGAAAGAAGACTCTCAGAAGGAAAGAATCGGATTGTGTTATGTGTGGTAGTACTTCACATCTGGCTAAGGATTGTCAATACATTTCTAAGAGTACTATCCATATGATCAAGAAGAAAACTTCTGAGAAGAAGAAGAAACAAACAGCTTCAGAAGGAAAATCTGTTTCCTTTGGAAGCTCCAAAATGAAGAAGAAGGCAAGTAGGAATTGCCTTCGGAAGAAAAGTTGGTCTCAGAAGAATGGAATGCTTCCGAAGCACTGAAGCTTGCTACAGTGAAAGCAAGATCTTCAGAAGGATCCGTCTCCAAAGCTTTCAAAGCTCCAAAAGCTTCCGAAGTATTGAAGGTCAAGCCCAATCTTCCAAAGATGGTGTGGAAGATAAAGGAAGCCTTGAGACTGAAAGCTCCTCTTCAGCAAGAGCAAATGATCCTCAAAGCCTGAAAATAGGATTATTTACTGTTTTACTGCCTTCATCTGAATTGTATCAGCCCAAGACCAATGAGGCTTGGGTTTCCAAATGTAACTAAATCATCTCTTTTGTGCAGGGACAGTCAAAGGCAAACAGATATGGATGATTGCTAGTGGCTGCTCCAGGCACATGACAGCCAATGAGTCCCTACTTCAAAACTTTGAAAGAATTGATGGAGGACCTGTTGCTTTTAGAGGAGATGCAGGAGGTTACATCACTGGTAGGGGCATGGTCTCAAATGGTAAGCTCAGCATTGAGAAGGTAAACTTTGTCAAGGAGCTTGGATACAATCTTTTGAGTGTGTCCCAATTTTATGACCAAAAACATCACATGCTATTTACTATAGCATGAGTTCATTGTTCTCAAGCCCGGGGTTGACATTCCTCAAGAGCATATTTTGCTCAGCGCCCCCAGGAAAGGGAACATGTACAAGATGGACTTGCAGTAAACATCTCCCTCTTGAGAGATTTCTTGCTTTCTATCTAAAGCAAATAGTGATGAGTCTTTCCTTTGGCATAAAAGAATGTGCCATGTAAACTTTAAGAACATGAATAAACTGATTAAGAATGATTTGGTAACTGGAATGTCAGAGAAAGAGTTAAAAAATGATGACCACTGTGTTGTATGCCTGAAGGGGAAGCAACACAAAGTGTCTCACAAGCCAAAGGAAATGAACTCTATCACTAGTCCCCTACACTTGTTACATATGGATCTGTTTGGCCCCACCAGTGTAATGAGTTTAGGAAGGACCTCATACTGTTTGGTGATCACAGATGACTTCATAAGATTCACTTGGGTGTTTTTCCTTAGAACTAAGGATGAAACTCCTGAAATCTTAAAGAATTTCATTCTGAAAATTGAGAATGAATCTGATCACAAGGTCAAAATCATAAGATGTGATCAAGGAACAGAATTCAAAAACCAAATCCTTGATATATTTTGTGATGAAAAGGGTATTTCAAGACAATATAGTGCTCCCAGGACTCCTCAGCAAAATGGTGTTGCTGAAAGGAGAAACAGGATACTTATTGAAGCTGCAAGAACCATGTTGTCTGACTCTAAACTGCCTATCACCTTTTGGGCAGAGGCTATCAACACAGCCTGCTATGTGCAGAACAGAGTTTTGGTAGTTAAGACACATGGTAAGACTCCTTATGAACTGTGGCACAAATGAAGACCACTCATTGGTTTTCTCAGAACATTTGGATGTCCTTGCACCATCTTGAATACCAAAGATCAAATAGCCAAGTTTGTTGAGAAATCAGATGATGGACACTTTGTTGGGTACTCTTCTCAAGCTAAGGCTTATAGAGTATACAATCTTAGAACTAGAATCATTAAGGAGTCAGCCAATGTGACTTTCAATGAACACACACCTTGTGTAAAAGGTTCTGGTCCGGATTGGCTGTTTGATCTTGACTTAGTTACCAACTGTATTAACAAATCTTGTGAGAATGTTTTAGGATCTAGTGATAACAGGTCAATAGAAGATCCTGATCCAAGATTTGAGCTGAGAAGACCAAACAAGAAGACTACTTCTACTCCAGTGGTGACTAACTCTGTAGTTTAAGCTCCCATCAGCACTAGCATGACAAATACTGCTGATTCAAATGAATTGCCTTCAAATTCCAGCTCAGAGGCTTAGAATTCAGGAAAAGGAACTTCAAATGCAGGAGGAGGAACTGGAGGTGGTGACAATGATCAAGAATTTCTTGATGCTGAAAACCACTCCATTGAAGACAACATGAATGATGTCACACACTCATTGGATAAAGTCTCTCTTGATAAGTGTGCTGATGTGGTGGGACACCTCATTGCCAGATCAGAATTTCTCAAATTTAGATCTATCTAAACAACTTGCTGTGATCCCTCAACTTCGGATCCACAAGTCACATCCCTCCACAAACATCATTGGAAATGTTGACTCAGGGGTAAGAACAAGAGGACAAGCTCATGACAGGCATGTTTGTCTACATTCTTGTTTCTTATCCTAGAGCCAAAGAAGGTTGATGAGGCTTTGAAGGATGGAAGCTGGATTGAAGCTATGCAAGATGAGCTGCTTCAAATCAGAAGACAGAAGGTTTGTAACTTTTCCTCTTCCTCAAGGGAAGAGTGTCATAGGAACCAAATGGGTATTCAGGAACAAGAAAGATGATAGAGGGATCATCATCAAGTACAAGGCTAGACTGGTTGTCCAAGGATACACTCAAGAAGAAGGAATTGATTACACTGATGTCTTTGCTCCAGTTGCAAGACTTAAAGCTGTAAGAATATTTCTGGCTTATGTTGCATCCAAGGATTTCAAGGTCTACCATCTTGATGTGAAGTATGCTTTTCTCTATGGGGTGATTGATGAAGAAGTTTATATTAAACAACCACCTGGCTTTGCAGACCTAGATCATCCTGATTATGTCTGCAAGCTTGATAAAGCCCTTTATGGACTGTATCAAGCTCCAAGAAAGTGGTATGAGACACTATCCACATACCTCTGTCAACATGGATACAAAAGAGGTACTATTGATGGGACTCTCTTCATGAAAGAAATAGAAAATGACACATTGCTAGTTCTGATATATGTGGATGACATCATCTTTGGTTCAACTAATCTAAAGCTCTGCAAAGACTTTAAGATGCTGATGAAGAATAGATTTGAAATGAGTGCCATGGGGGAACTCAATTTCTTTCTAGGAATTCAAGTGAAGCAGGTTGAAGATGGCATCTTCATCAGTCAGTCAAAGTATGTATAGGACATACTTACAAGATTCAAGATGACTGACTGTAAGGTTGCAAAGACACCCATAGCCAGAAACCACTCCCTTGGTCCTGATCTTGAGAGGGAGTGTGTTGATGAACATCTCTACATGGCTATGATTGGGTCACTTATGTATCTTACTGCTAGCAGGCATGATATCATGTTTGTCACATTCATATGTGCAAGATATCAAGCCAACCCCAAGATGTCACACCTAATAACTGTCAAAAGGATCCTTAGATATCTCAAAGGTGCTCCAAATCTAGGCCTTTGGTATCCAAAGAATTCAGACTTCAATCTGTATGCTTATACAGATAGTGATTATGGTGGCTGCAACATGACTGCAAAGTCCACATCTGGGGGTGTCAGTTACTGGGTGGAAGGATAGTCTCTTGGCAATGCAAGAAGCAATCCTGTGTGTCTGCATCAACTGCTGAAGCTGAATGCATCGTTGCTGTCAGCTGCTATGCTCAAGTGCTTTTGATTCAGAATCAGATGGTAGACTATGGGTCAATTTCAAAGAGACTCCCATCCACATAGACAACAATAGTGCCATCTCTATTACAAAGAATCCTCTGTAGCACTCAAGGACCAAACACATCAACATCAGGTATCATCTGATTAGGGATAATTTTGAAAAGGGATTGATAAAAATAATTAAAATTAACACATATGAACAATATGCCGATCAGTTCACCAAAGCGCTTGATGAACAGAGATTTGAATATCTTGTATCAACTATTAGGATGATTAACTTTGAGTAGATTTTTCTTAATAACTTAATCAATATTATTTCTTAAAACTGTGTGTCCTAGGTTGTCTATGAGATCACTTCATAAGCCTAGTTCTCTTTGAAAGAAAAACAAACTTTTAAAATGATATCTCTTAGAATGATGAAAATTTACCTTTGGAAGAAGCAAAAGTTGCATTCGGAAGAAATTTATGTCTAAATCGTTTAAACAGCTTATCTGACATTTACCTTCGGAAGAAATTCTTGAAGTATCTTCCAAAGCATAAATTTTGGTATAAGTACTTAAATGCATTTTAGGAACAAATTTCTTCCGAAAGCAATTTTGTCTCGGAAGACTCATTTATTTCATCCGAAGCCAAAATTTTCAAAACTCTTTGAAATATCTTCCAAAGCAAAACTGCTTTCGGAAGCTTTGATTGCAAAGCTTCCGAAACCAAAATTGCCTTCGGAAGCTTTTTCTACTTCCAAGAAAACTAACTATTTGGGCGCCTTTTTCAGAAGTAGGACCCACTTATGGATTTCAAAGTTTGTCTTCTTCTTTTTGTCATAACTTTGTCTCAAATCTAGAGTATATCTTTCCAAACGGTTCTATTTAATCTCACTTCTCTCATTGCTCCTTAACCTAAAATTACCCCCAAATTTCATCTTCTTCTTCTTCTTTCCTTCACTACAAAGCTTCTTCAAATGCCCAATCTTGATCATCGTAACGATCCCGATTTCACCATTCACCAACACAGGCAACACAATCAAGTTGCCCTGTTAAACTCTAAGATGGATCCAAGCTTCTCAGATGTGTGTAGGTATCTTTCTTTGTCTCACTACTTCACCTCCCTTACAATCGATCCTCCTCTCTATGAGGATCAGTTGCTTGAGTTTTGGCGGACCTGTTAAGAGGTCACCATAGACGGGGAGAAGGCACTGCCTACCACAGTGCAGGGGACGACGGTTTTCATCACTCCAGCCATCATCAACACCCATCTTCAGCTGGATGATGAAGCAGGTGAACTGTCTTTCCTAAAAACTATTGTCAACCAATCCTTTGAACAGATGGGATATGAAGGTGACTTCTCAGTCAAGACCTTCAGGAAGGGGAAGGTCTCATTCCAATGGAAATACCTCCTCCATGTCATTATCCACAGCTTATCCAACAAACATAGAGGATGGGACCAGATTCCAGAAGACCTATCCTTCATTGTCCATGGGATGGTTCAAGGGGTCAAATTTAGGTACTCTCAGTTTGTATTTACAAATTTACTTGTGAATTTGGATTCCTTAGAATATTACATGTTCCCCCGGTATGTCCAACACATTCTCAATTATGAATTGGGACCACAGTTGAGGGGAACAGGTAATGTTCTTAAACTTGCACATATGAGGCCCGGCATTTTCAAGATATTGAAAAAGCCAACTGTTGGGTTTTCAGGGGTAGAAACAGCCCTTGTCCTGAAAATGTTTGAGCTTATTGCTCAGGGTGACATCCTACCAGCCCCAGCTAGTGATGAACCAACACCCTCTACTTCTCACCCACCTCAAATACAACCTACTATCAAAATCACCTACCAAAGAAAATCCAAGCGAACCCCTGCACTTGCTACTGAGCATGTCCAAAACCCCATATCACAACCCATACAGGAGGAAGTGGAATCTCGAGCTCCCACTTCCCCTGAGGAGCAGGCCACTCCCATCTTTCAAACAATCAGTGTTGAGGTTCCTCATGCTCAACCTGATGAGCTCACAACTCCACAAACAACCTTAATCCATCACTCTGAGTCTTAACACTCTAGTGATCAACCTTCAGGGGAAAGCTACTATCCCCAGCCTCTTGATCTCAACCGCCCCATACCCAGCCTTGACTTCTACTCTAATGAAGATTTGGATTTCAGTGAGTATCATGACTCTCCCCTCTCTACCCATACTCAAGGGGAGATGAGTACTCCTGCTTCACCCTTGTCTAGCCCACATCAGACACCCCAAACTGAGGTGGATCTTCCTGTGATTGTCCAGGAGATCCATGTGGAAGAGGCTCTCACTGTTGCCAGTGATTACATCTTTAAGACCTCAACCATGTCAACCCAGCCTCTTGACACTGTCATTGGGCAGGGGAAATCTAGCAGCCAAGAACCCCATGCTGGTGGTGAAGGAGCAGACCTCGGTTCACCTCCTTCATCCCCCAATTATTCTTCAACTGAAGATGAGGGGAGTCTGAAACTTAGGGCGCACCAACTCGAAGACATCTGCACCCAACTAGTTTCACAGATAGCTCACCTTGAATCACAGGTGACTATCTTGCAAAGGAAGGTCCATGACCAGCAACTTGAGATCACCGATCTCAAGGGCCAGTTAGCTGAGAGACCTATAGGAAAAACTCATCCATGTCCACAAGAACCTGTGGATGTTATAGATCACTTCCCCAGCTCACTATGCATGAGGGTGATGCTACCAAAAAGGGGGAGGATGTTCTAACAGCCACAGAACCTGGGAGTTCTTCCTCAAGTATGGACATAGAGGACTCACCATCCTATCTTGCAGTTGTCCATGCTCAGTAACCTCCTCTAGACAGTGATCTGGAACTACTCATTCAACAACTATTTGAGGAGGGAGTACCAAGAGCAATGTCTGCCCCATCTGAGAACTCAATCTGGGATTGGGGGTATGACAGTGATAAGAAAGCTCTTGTGATCTCTAGAGCTCAGGGTCAACAAGAAATTCTCAACATCTCCACCTTGAGTTTCTATGAGAGTATAAACTTGGTAGATCTGGCACTTGTCAACCGAAGCAATAACAGACAAGCTGTCAGATTAGCCAATCAAATTCAAGACTAGGTGCTGGCAGAATTCAAAAGGAGAACTTCATCATATAGACAGAGGCTAGCAGTTGAAGCCTTTGGTCAACTGGATGTTGAGGTAGACCCCAAGATTAGTTTCAACGGAAAAGCCTTGACTGAAGGCCCAGAGGCTGAGACTGTGAACCTTGAGACAAGATCTCCTCCAGCACCCTATACCCTCAGTGAGGCAGTAGCTGGTGATAGTGCTTCACAACCTCTCTTTGGCTAGAGCTTGATTGCTGAATCAAGCAATAAAGGCCAAAGCTCTCCTTAGACATCAAGATCTACAATTGACAAAGGCAAAAGGAAGATGACTCCTGAAGAGATTGAAGAAGAAAAGAGAGAGAGGAAGAGGAAGCTAAGGGGAGAGAGTTAAAATGGTTCCCCAGGATTCATGCAAGCTATAATTCTGACTGCCCCTGTACCAAACACTCAAGAAGATGAATTAAGGGCAGCCAGGCTCAACTATCTGGGGACCAGGAACTATAACATTGATGAACTCATCTCTCTCCGCTTATAGGAGTTAAATAAACTGGCTGACATTGAATTGTCAAAGGAGAGGAAGGAAGCAGAGGATGTAGCCTTGACCCTCAAACACAAGGAAGAAATGAGGAGAAAAAGGCTTTACAAGAACATTCCTGTCCTCTCCCTAGTTCAAGAAAGTCCTGAGTCAGTGACTGTGGCTGCTGAACAACCTTAGGTAGTTGATAAAGAAGAAAGATTAAGAATGATCAACTACCTGAGTGCCACAGGTCTCTATCAGGCACCTGCACTTCTTCCCTTGCCTTATGATTATATATTATTTGAATACAATAAGCAGCTGGAAGAGCAAGCCAAGAAAGAAAGGCAAGCTGCAAAGAAGAGCCAAAGGGAAGAAGCTGCAAAATCAAGAGCCATCATCCAGAAAAGTCAAGAAAAGTCTGCAGATGGGCAGAGGATGATGAGCTTCTTGAAGCTGTATGGGTTCTCCGGAAGGAGGCTTGGTCCCATGTCTCTATCCATAATGGATGAGCACATAAGGGTGATCAAGAAGAAGATAAAAAGGGGAGAGCTTGTGGACCTTCATTCATCATCAAGTCAAGCTCAACCTGAAGTTAAGGTAAAAGTGGTACCTACAGAGACAACACCACCTGCACCTGAAGCTGCACAACAGCCAACTTCATCTTTTAACCCACAGCAGGGTTCTCCTCCCTCTCCTTCTAAAACTGGGAGAGAGGAGATCCCAACTGAGAGGGAATCCACTGAAGAACCTGGTACTCAAGACCAACCCTCTCAGTTAAAATCATCAGGGAGGAAAAAGAGGATGGCTAAAAAAGATCATCTTCAAAGAAGAAAAGAAGAAAGGCATCCTCCTCCCAACCTCAGGATGAGTCAGAACATCCTGAGGAAGTGCATGAAGAGGACTCTCAACCCACTCCTATCATAGTAGAGCCTCTCTCTGTTGGAAGACAAATTCTGTCCTTGACTTTTGTTGAAGATCCAGACAGGTGGTATGTCACTAGAGATCAGGGAGAACAACATGTCTACTTCACAAGTGACATGCTTGAACTCCCTTTGCATGATCTCTATGACATGAGAAGGTACTTCATGAGTCTGAAGAATCCAGATCTACTAATGAAGAAAGGAATTCTGAAGATCCTCATATGGACTATCCCAGTCTGAAGAACCTCTCTGTTTTGGTAGCATCAGCCTAGGGGGAGTTTGTAGGAACCTCTGAAGTTAAGAGGCTGATGCAACCAAAAGATACCAAAACAACCAAGTCATCCAACATGAACTTCGGAACAAAGGTGAACTAGCTTCGGAAGTTTTACACACTCAAGAAAAAATGTTAAGTGTAAAATCTTCCGAAGCCAAAGTTCAGAAGAAACTGCTGCGGAAGCTTTACACTGAACTTGGAAAATATTCTAAGTCTAAAGTCTTCTGAAGCCAAAGACTCAACTCTTCCGAAGGTAAAAGATGAAGTCTTCCGAAGCTGTTTAAAGACAAGACTGTTTTTCTTCTGAAGAGAGAGATAAGATACCTTTTCTATCAACTTTATCATAAAGCAACCTACTTTCCGCTGCATGCTCTGGTAGTTCACCTGCTATCACTAGTTGGTGAAACTTCCATACTTTATGATAAAGTAGATAAGGTCTTCGCCTGCAAGTTTTTGTTTTTGTTCCTTCTTGGCTTTTTGTAATAGGAAAGTCAGTGAGCTATGGCTTGTCATAGTCACTAGTCAAAAGGCAATCTGCCTTTTGACTTTAGGCTGATCTTGTTGCCTAGATTAGTCACTTCCAACTGTCTTTTTGCATATTGACGGTTGTAGGATGTAATATAAGTAGTCTTCGGTTCTTGTATTCAAAATATACTTGTACAACACTTGTAATAGAACTAGAGAAGCAATATACAACTTCCTTGAAAATTTTATCTTGTGTTCTTGCTCTTTCTTTTACTTGTGTTTGTCTTGTATCTTCTATAAAAGTTCACAGTTCCCTATTTGAATTGTTAAGTGATCTTAAGCTGCTCCTAAGTGTGTTTACTAAGTGCAAGCTTAAGTACCCTTTAACGGTCCTGCAGAATGTTTATTTCTTAAGCCAGATTTTTCAATTCCAGATGATTTGGTGATTATGCTAGCTCCAAGGAAAAATGGCACATATCTGCTTGATATGAACTCCAAAAAATCTACCTCCACCATGACTTGTCTCTTGTCAAAAGCTTCTTCTTTTGAGTCTTTTCTTTGGCATAGACATTGAGGCCATATGAATTTTAAAAATATTAATAAATTGGTTAAAAATAATCTTGTGAGAGGATTACCTCAAAATGATTTTTTGGTTGTTATAAAATGAATGTTTTGTGCTAAAGGTAAACAACAAAAGAAATCGCACAAGCTTAAACAAGAAAATTCCATTTCTAACCTTATTGAGTTGTTACATTGTGATTTGTTCGGTCCAATAAGATTGAAAAGTATTTCTAAAAAGTCTTATTGTCTTGTTGTAACAGATGATTATTCTAGATAGTCTTGGGTTCGTTTCCTGTCGCATAAAGGGGAGACAGCAAAGGTGTTACAGAAGCTGATTCCGACTATTGAGACCATCAGCAACAAGAAAGTTTATGCAATCAGAAGTGACAATGGAACTGAGTTTAGAAATCAACTCTTTGATTCATTTTGTGCAAACAAAGGGATTTTCAGACAATTCAGCGCTGCACGAACACCTCAGTATAACGGTGTTGCTGAAAGAAATCTCATTGAAGCTGCTCAAACTGTGCTCATTGAATCTAAACTTCCTATCATTTTCTGGACAGAAGCATTCAATTATGCTTCGTATGTTCTAAACAGAGTTCTGATTGTGTAAGATAAGATGAAGACTCCATATGAGCTCTTCCACAAGCGAAAACCATTGATTGACTATATTCGTCCTTTTGGAGCAGTGTCTGATGAATGTTATTTTGATGGATATTCTTCAACTCAAAAGGCTTATAGAGTATACAACAAACTAACAAGAATTGTGCAAGAATCTTTCTATATTGTTTGGCAAGAGCCAAATGTTTCCAATGTTGGTTCTGATACGAATTGGTTCTATGATTCAAACACCATTTTCAATGCATTCAATCTACCATCCTTTCCTGATGATGACATTCCTTCATCAAGTGGTCAACCCTTCATTTCCGCTCAACCACAACCAAAACTACAACCTCAACAACAACCAAAACCATAACCAGATCTCCCACCTGAACCTAAACATCAAATCCCTTCAACACCATCACAACTGTCACAAAACCGTCTTTCTAATCAACCATCCACCTTACCGTCATCTACCTCACAACCATCATCACCCCAACTAACTTCATCCAATTCCTTAACCCTAAACACTAACTTCATAACCTTAAAAGACCACCCACATGATTATGTCATTGGATCAATATCTGACGGTGTCAGGACTCGAAGCCAATCTGGGCTTATCAATGAATGTCTCTTTGCTTGTTTTCTATCTCAAATTGTTCCAAAAAATGTGACCATGGCACTTCAAGACCCAAGTTGGGTGGAGTCAATGCAATTAGAGCTTCAATAGTTTAGAAAATTGAAGATGTGGCAACTAGTTGATCTTCCTCCAAATAAGTATCCGATTGGTACAAAGTGGGTATTCAAGAACAAACCAGATGATCATGGGGTTATGGTTAGAAACAATTCAAGACTGGTTGTTTAAGAATTCGCTTAAAAGGAGGGGATTGACTACACAAAGGTGTTTGCCCCCGTGGCTCGAATTGAAGCCATTCGTATTTTTCTCGCTCATGCTGCTCATAAAAACTTCAAAGATCCAGATTTTTCTGAGAAAGTGTACAAATTGGATAAATCCTGTATGGAGCCATTGACGAATAGATCTATTTTTTCAGATGGATGTAAAGTGTGCATTCCTATATGGAGCCATTGACAAAGAGATCTGTGTTTGTCAACCACCGGGTTTCGAAGATCTAGATTTTTCTGAGAAAGTGTACAAATTGGAAAAATCTTTTTATGGATTACATGAAGCTCCTAGAATCTTGTTCGAAACCTTAACATAGTATCTTCTTGGAAAAGGCTTCACACGTGGAACTATAGACATGACTTTGTTCAAGAAGGAGGTTAATGGAGATGTACTCATTGTCCATATGTCAACGACATCATCTTCGGATCAACAATGAAATGCGGTGTAAAGAGTTTGAAAAAGTGATGAAAGAGCGCTTTAAAATGAGCATGATAGGGGAGACGTGCTTCTTCTTAGGATTATAGGTCGAACAAAAGCCAGATGGAATTCTCATTCATCAAGAGAAGTAAATTCTAGAAATCCTATCGAAGTACAACATGAATAATGCTTCTTCCGAGCTCACTTCATTTTCTGCACAAACCTGCCTAACCCCTGATGACAATGGAAAAACAGTTGATGCTCACCGTTATCATTCAATGATCAGATCCCTAATGTATTTCACCAGGAGTCGTCCAGATATTACATTTGTTGTGTGTTACTGCTCTCGATATCAAGCCAATCTAAAGGAATCTCATGAGAAATCTATTAAACGTATATTTCGCTACTTGAAGGGTTCTCCCCATTTGGGTCTTTGGTACCCAAAGGGAGGAAATTTTGATCTTCATGCGTATTCTGATAGTGATCATGGAGGTTGTAAGCTTGATAGAAAGTCAGTCACCGGTGGATGTCAATATCTTAGGGATTGTCTTGTTTCATGGCAAAGCAACAAGCAGCCAATAGTTTCTCTATCCACAGGTGAGGCTGAGTATATTGCAACTTTAAGTTGCCGTTGTCAAGTGTTGTGGATTCAACATCAAATGATGAATTACGGGATTAATTTTCTTCACACACCGCTTTTATGCGATAATGAAGCGGCTGTTAGAATTGCCAAAAATCCAATTCATCATACACGCACCAAGCACATTGAAACAAGAATTCATGCAATTCACGATGCACATGAAAAGGGGTTTATAGATATTATTCCTATTGACACCAAAAGTTAAAAGGGCGATCTTTTCACAAAAACTTTTGATAAACCTTAGTTTTATGAATTGATCACCTTGTTGGGTCTAATATCTTTCTAAGAGCAAATTCTGGCGACAATATGTAAATATTTGATATCGTTAGTGTTTTGAGTTTAAAACAATTTATATATCTTTTAATTCAAATAATCTTTATGTCTTATGTGCTTAGGAGCTTCGATACCCACTCTTCCCCAAAGTTTATTCGGGTTTGAAAAATGAAATTTCTTTAGTTTCACTTTATAGAAATTTCGGGGGAGAATAGACTTTATCTTGTTTATATTGGCTCTTTTAAAGGTTTTGTGTATATAAACTTTTTCTATCTCTGGGGTAGGATTCAGGAAGCTTGGAGACTGTCTGAAGGAGGTTAGAGGCATGGTGTTCGGATATGTCAGTAGGCCTTGTAGCTTGAAACGAAGTAATCAGTGATCACGTAGCTAAACTAAAGTTCAAAGAACTCAGTGATAAGGAATATCCCTTTGACATCTTGTTTTTCACAAAGTTACAAGTCCTTGTAAAAAACGGGTTGAGGGCTTCAAATCTCTGTGTTGATTTCACCAAAATTCCCAAATCTCCATATCCCTAAGTTCTCAATGATGCTGCTAATCAGCATGATGAATGCTTCTAGTCTAGCTCTTCAGAATTATCTTAGAATTGAAGCTTCTCTTTAGCTCTTCAGAACTTTATCTCGTGCTTATCTCCTCTGCTATATGTGAACATTGACCTGGAGTGATGATCTTCTCTGTTATACGTGAGTATAGACCTGAAGCTCTCATCAACACACTCAGATGATTATCTCCTCTGTTATACTTGAGTATAGACCTGGAGCTCTCATCATCTGTTCACCAAAATAAAGTCACAATGCTTCTAAAATCAAGATCATTGTCGAAAACTCAAAAGAAAATCAAGCAGAGTTAATCATATTGGTCAATAAACCATAAGGACAGGATGAGTTCTTTGTTAAATGTTTGTGGGGACCATGTTACTAGACCTTGTTTAATCAAACCAAAAACTTGATAAAGACAACAACATAATACGTGTTGAAACAAATAAGGCACGGGTTTAAATGGACAAACATATTGACAGTCCCCCCAATCCTTAATTCTCTAGACGATTTCTTGCAAAAGCGTGTCTGATATCCTTATATGTGTCTTTGTCTTTTCTCTTTTATTTCTTTTTACCTATCTTAAAGTCTATCATGTGGGTAAAGAAGTCTTCTTTTTGCTTATAAAATTAGTGTCCCCTATGAAACTGTAATTTTGTTGGGCGAAACTATTGTTTTTCCATGCGAAACTACTCTTTCGCTGGTTGGCTGAGCATGCGAAACTATAGATTCACTTGTAGTGTCGCATACCGTATGATTACCATAATCCATGTGAAACTATAGTTTCGTCCTTTGCGAAACTAAGTTGTATAAATATAATTTTTGTCCTTTGTTTCGTCATTTGCGAAACTTTAAAAAAAAGTTGAATACTAACCGACTTTCTGCCGTTTAACTCTAAATCGTTTATTGTTGTGTATTTTTACAATTCTAACCAGCTATCCTTGACTTTTAACTGGTTTCGAACCTTCGTATGGCGTTTAATCGTGTTTTTGGTCAAAAAATTGTATTTGTGACTTATAAAATTGTATCTGTGACTTTTGGGTTTCACACATTCTTTGTGCAAAACTAAGGTGTTATAGTACGAAACTGAACGAAAGTTCACTGATCCGTGCGAAACTATCTTGTCATGCTGCCCGTGAGCACTGAACAGTTTAGACCGGATCTTGCGACTCTATAGTTTCTTAGTCAATGCGAAACTATAGTTTCTCCATGCGAAACTATAGTTTTTCCTGTGCGAAACTATAGTTTCTAAATTGTAGTTTCGACGGACAGTTTCTCTTAAACTGTGTGAAACTATAGTTTCGTACTTTCTGCGAAACTATAGTTTCTATGTGCGAAATTATTTTCGAAACTATTTAAAAAATAATAATAATAAAAATTATATATATATATATATATATATATATTATTTAATAATAATAAATCAATAAAAATAATTATTATTATAAATTTAAATGTTTAGTAATTTCTTGTGATTTAACAAACTCTCGTTTTCCGCTGCAACTCTGAAGACTCACCAACTTGTATAAGTTGGTGAAAAGGTCCATGCTTTTACAACTGTAGATTATGATATAGAGTCAGTAACTTTCTACTTTGTACCTTTTATCCTTTTTGTAATATATTAGGATATGAGCTATGGCATGTCATAGTCACTTGTCAAAAGGCAATATGCCTTTTGACTTTACATTGATCTTGTTGTCTAGATTAGTTTTTCCAGCTGGCCTTCAAAGTATGGCCGGCTGTAGGATGTTGTTTAAAGTATCTCAGGTTCTTGTATTTGTTTTTATGCTTTGTAACACTTGTAAAAGAACTTGAGAGCAATATACAACATTCTTGAAAACCATATTAATCTCTACCTTTTCTTAGTTCAGTCTCATTGTTTACTTGTGTTCTTCATATCTTTCACATATACCCGGTTCCCTATTTGATCTGTTAAATGTTCTAAAACTCTCTTCATTATGAAACTAATTGTATTGACCATCCCTTAACCGATCCTGCAATTGGTATTAGAGTTGTTTAGGCTCTTGACTGTAAGATCTCACCATCTTAAATCCCTTCAGTTTCACAAAACACTTAACAACTTAAATGGCAGCTATCATAAAGACTGATATGGAAACCGGTACCATGAAAAAGTCTCCATTAATCACTCTTGATGATTTTAATACTTTGTTCCAAAGAATGGAAAGCTTCATCAAGTCTTAAGACTCCAGGATGTGGGGATCTGTTGTCTCTGGACCTCATGTACCATCCAATTCTGTAGTTGCTGCTGGCGGTGGTATGATACCAAAGGAAGTGACTGACTACTCTAAGGAAGAGTGGAAAAAGATAGATATGGATCAGAAAGCCATGACTGCTCTCCAAACTGCTCTTCCAAACTCCATCTACAGAGGCTTCAAGAAGTGCAAGACTGCTAAGCAACTATGGGATGCACTAAAGCTTATGTATGAGGGGTCCACTAAAGCAAAAGAAAACAAGAAGTACCTCTTGAAGAAGCAGTTTGAGAACTTCATCTTTAAGGCAGGTGAAACCATGACCCAACAATACTTCAGGTATGTTGAGATTGTGGATACTCTAATGGATGTTGGAGTAACTCTTGAGAACAAGGACATTGTAAGGAAGTTCATGTTCTCTCTTACCAGACAATGGACACACTATTATATGGTCACTAAAAGACTGAGAACCTCAAGTCTCTTACTCTCACTGAGTTATATGGTATTCTCAGTGGCTACCAGATGGAAATGAACATCAAAATCCATCTGGTAACTCCAACAATCAGCAGAGTTTAGCCCTTTATGTAGTTAAAAGGGATTGCAGAGAACCATAGCATCATCTCATCTGCTACCCTGACAACTCACAAAAGGGTCCTTTCATCACCTTCCCGGAGACACCAAGTGAGAGCTACATTCAAGGAAGCCTGTTCCAAGAGATAAGCTCTACACAAGCCTTTGTGTCTAATGAAAGCACATGTAACTTTCTCTATACCCTTGAAAACCTATCCTGTATCCATCCAGATGATCTAGAGTACATGGAAATAGTCCAGCAGATGGCTCTTCTCACTCACAGAGCCAAGAAGTTTTACAAAAGGACAGGGAGGAAGTTTCCTAGCAATGCAACCAGTAGAAAGTTTGGGTTGGACAAAAGCAAAGTGAAGTGTTACAACTTTAACCAAGTAGGACACTTTGCTAGAGAGTGCAAGGAACCAAGAACAAGTGGTGGCCAAGCAAAAAAAAGACCAAACTACACTGATAGAGCTCCCCAGAATAAGATGCCCAAGCAGCAAGCAGCAGTTGCTGTTGAAGAAGGAGGCTTTGACTGGAGCTTTTAGGTTGAGGATGCATCTCCAAACCAAGCACCGATGGAAGATCATGAAGAAGCCAAGGTATTGGAACAACTTTGAAGACCTGAATGTATTGCTAAAGTTAACAGATATAGGCCCTATAACATAGAGATGAGATCTTTGTTAGGACTAGATTAATTGTATAGGTTTAAAAGATTATTCATCACTTGTAATGACCTCTTGTACATATTTATCTTTTCGTATGCAAGTTATATATATGTTTACCCAAATTATTATTTGTTGAGTATGTGTAATTGTAGGAATACATCATACTTGGTCAAGTTTGAAATTTGACCAAGTACAAGAATATCTCCGAAAGAACAAGTAAAAGAATGTGCATCCGTAGATCTCCTACGGAAGCATTGCAACTTCTACGGATGATGAAGTCTGCTACTGCTCCTGCGGAAGAAATCGTTCTCCTGAGAATGTTCAACATGAAGATCAAAGAACCAACTCCTACGGAAGGCTAACTCCTACGGAAGACCAACTCCTACGGAAGGCTATTTCCAACGGAAGAAAAAAATACTTGCATGAACTCCTTTCATCAAGGAAGCCTCATGAAATCAACAAGTCAAATTCTCTAAAGTGACGTCATCAAGTTAACTTCTGTGAAAGACTGCACTTCTGTCAGAAACGAATATTGCATGACACGTCAAGAATTTTATTTGTGTAACTTACTTACCACAATAAGAAAGTTACTTTTACCCATGTAAAAAGTGAATCCCTCTGCCTATAAATAGAAGGCATGGGTGCACACTTTTAGATACCCAAGAGCAATCAGATCATTAGCATTAGAAATCAATATCATCATTACACCAACAATACACCAAGAACACCAAGAAAACCTAGAACATCACATAGCAAATATCATATCAACAAAGATCAAAACCGATTGTAATCAATTAGAATTAATGGAAATCATTTGAAGCAAATTTGTTTATCATATTACTTTATCTTGTTTTCCATTTCTCTCATCTGTTCTTCATTGATTTACGTTACAATTACAATTTGTTAAACTGTCACACCCTCAAAATCCGCGAGCGGGGTTTTACCGCGAGGCGCGTGACATACCAGGATCTCAGTCATTAGTTACCAAGAACGACTCTATATGATTAATAAACAAACCAGAGTTAACGTTTAAAATACTGCGGAAGCGTTTTTAAAACAGAAAACCCAAAACAAGTAGTATGTAAAGAGAATGCGCAAAACATACGCGCCCAAAACACAAATGTTTAATATGAAAATAATCCCAAATTTGTAAACAAACAAATGTAGACAACTCAACGATGCTGGTGTGCGTGCTCCTAGGCAACTGGCAACCTTAACCTGAGAATAGCATACTAAACAAGTCAACACATGGTTGGTGAGTTCAAGAGTTTGCGTTAAAATATAAACCAATCAACGGTTTCCAGAGCATAAGTAGTGTATTGCAATAGATAGCTAGTCTATTAACATAAAAATATTAATCATAGTGATTTCGCGATCGAAGCTGACTGTGTTACGTTTGTTGCCTCCCGTCACGACTTACCAGGTCGTGACGAATATATGTTAGGACAAAATTGCACCCGTTTGACCTCGAGTCGCACAGGTGGGGCTCGTCAGACCCAGTAGTACTACCCAAAATTTCCCCGCTAGTCAATATTAACAATCCGAAAGTGTGAGGACTTTTCCATGGTAAACAACACTATATCAATATTATACACACTCATATATAAAAGCGTTTGTGATCAACAGTATGCTCTCCCCCAAAAGAGATTATGTAAAATGAGTGGGGCAAGAACTCACCTGATACGCGCAAGAATTAACTTAGAGCTTAACTTGAAAGAAAGAGGGAAAGACAACCTTCAAAGGTCACCTAGAACACATGAGTACATAAGTACGTGTACACAAAATCAATATGAAACCCTAAGTGCTCTACAAACCAAGGAACTCAAGGTTTAAGAAAGACAAGACACATTTGACCCAGTTGACCCGTTTGACCCGTTGGTGACATTATAGGTGATAACTCGTTAATACTAACACAACAGCATATCATACATGTTCACATACAACTTGATTACATATAGCACTTCATTAACCACATGTACCAACTAGATCATCATACAACTAGATATCACACAAGTCATGCGAATCACAACAGGCCAAAACAGGTAACAAACCAAATCAACATTCATATAACCTAAACAACACATTTAATCACCTTAGAAACCATCCATGAACACACTAGCATGATCCTAATATCCCAAACATGCTCAAATCATCCAATTCAAGGATTTGCACAATTAAAGTTTCCCTTTTGGGAAAGTTCATCCCAAATTCATCAAACTCACACTACATTCATGAATTCATCAATTATATACCAATTCAAGTCCATGACAACATCTAAACATGATCAACAACACCTAATCATCATGATTCATCAACATTCAACACCACAAGTTACTATTTTTAGCAATGTATGAACCATAACACATCTTCTTGATTTTCAATTGTTCATATCATAAACTTAGCATCTAATCATCATCACAAACTCATCCATAACATTCATACATCATCCAATCATCAATTCATGCAAAATAAAGTTACTATTATTAGTAACCTACGAACAACGTATCAAAATCATAGCTTTCTTGCAAAATCGACGTTAACTAGCATATATACAATCCAACTAACATAATAACAACATCAAACAACCAACATTCAACATCCAATTTGATCCAACATCGCCTCAAACTCTCGGCCAAGATGATCATATGAACAAACAACCAAAATCCAAACTTTCTTGCATAATCAACGTTAACTAGCATTAATACAACCTAACTAACATCATAACATCACCAAACAACCAAGAATTAACATTCAATTGCAGATTTTCGAACTAGGGTTCGGCCACCATGAAAAACCATCAAAAACATGTAAAAATCTAACCTTTAAACATGTAATGGCTTGCAATTGATGATTCTAACTTGTTGTGATGCTTGAAATCGGTCCAAAATCGAATGGAATTGCTTGTTCTTGATGAAAACCGAAGTGTGTGTGTGTTTGAAGGTGTCGCGGCCGAAAGGGTGATTAGGGTTAGAATTTTGATTTTTATTTTATTTAATAATCCATAATTACCCTTTTAACCCTTATAATTTGTATTTTATAAAAATTAAGCTTTTACACACTCCTTTAAAATGTTTTTAACTAGAATAATAAATATATAAACTAGTAGTAGCAATTATATGTATTATTTTTACAAGCTACAAAATTTACAAAGTAAATACACACGTTTCCACGTTACGCGATAAAATTACAGTTAACATTTAAATCACATAAGCATAACTTAATAATCACATTGTTAACTTAATTATCATCAATTTAACATTAGTGATTATTGTTAACAACGTTCAACGACAACTAGTGTGTGTGCACGACACGTGTATGCAAGACTTAACGGAACTAACGGAGTTTGGTAACGGAAAATTACCGGATGTCACATAAACAATTAATTAAACAAAGAGTTATAATAATTCCGCGATCATTATTTGTTCAATCAAACTAATAATTCTTGTTTTGATCCTTGGATTCATAGGTGGTATCAGAGCCTCGTGCTCATTGATCTAGATCAATTGATCTATCAGTTTTGATTTGTCTAATTAGTTGTTAATTCATTAGATCTATCAGTTTTTTTAAATATGATAATTTTGGCTTAAAATTGCTTTTGAGTGTTTGTCACAGCTTAAGAGTTTATAACTCAGATTTAAACGTGTTGCTGAACAAATTAATCAAAACACAAGTTAAGTTTATCTAATCAATAGCTAATGAATGTATTTTACTCAATGAATTGTTGTAATTGGTTAAAATCATCAAACCCTTTTTATATCGATCATCTAGTACTGTTCCATTGGTTGATTAACCTTGATCTACATCAGAATCACTTTGATTCATGGATTTGTGTTGTTGATTTGATATTTCTAGGTTGTTTAGACAAATTTGAACAGATCTCATCAACTAACATCTCAAATTACAAATCATCTGATATTATATTGAGCGATTTCACTAATTTTGACCACAACTTCTTAATTGATTAAGAGTTTGTCATTAATTAGACAGTTCTCAACAAAAGCCATTAATTCAAAGGAATTTCTGTCTTAGTTGATTTTATATCAATATTGTCAGTGATTTGATTCTACTGTGTGAGTGTGTTCGCATTTAGTTTACTTTACACATTCATAGGGTATTAGATCAGTTGTTAGTTTGGTAATTAACAAATTAACTAAAATGAGTAATTCAATTGTTGGCTCAGCTTATCAACCCCCAAAAGTTAGAGAACAAAGCTGATTTTAAAACATGGAAAATCAGATTCAGGAACCACGTTAACTATACTGATTCTGACTTATGGGTGTCTATTACTGAAGGTCCTTACATTTCACCTGCACTTGGACCTGATTATAATGATAACAATCAGCCAATATGTCTCACCCTTGCTAAAGCGGAAACACGAGGATGCGACGGACGGGATCGTCATAACACATTGAGGGTTCAAGAGAATATCTAAAGGTATTCTCCGTACATAGGTCATGACGTCGCCCGACACATAGGAACACATGTCAAGGATAGTCACTACCAGAACGTCATACCAAAATGCATAATCATACCAAAGCTCCATACAGAAACAAATCAACACAATTGTCAAATCATAAAAATCTCAAAATCATCAAAATTACAATCCATAAAACCCAAAAATCCACAACATGTCCCAAAGGTCTCTTGAATGCCTAATGCTCCTAGTGGAGCGGTCTCGTCTAAGTCCACAGCCATACACCTAGACTTCATTACCTGAAAAGACATGTTCTAAAAAGGTCAACATACGTTGGTGAGTTCACAGGTTTATAAGTACAAATATTTTGCCGTGTATAACATGTATAGAAAATTGTATGTGAAAGAGATACATAGCAGTCAAGATATCAACATAAGTTCGAAAGTAACCCAAGTCTAAGACATTCCAAAATTGCGCACAACCGGATTATATTCACCCAAGGGCAAGCCCCGGCCAAGTCGGTCTCGACTAGTATACCGACAACATGGGTGGGGGTGTCAACCCGTTAGTACTAACAATATCTCTCCATAACATCCAAGTACACAAGTTGAAGCACAAGCACAAGCACAAGTACAAACTCATGATTGAATATCAAGACTCATACCATGACCCAAACCACATACAATATTTCAAAAGAAAATCAAACACGGCATAGTCCAAAACCATGAGCATGCTTTTCCCCCAAGTAAAATATATTAAAAAGGGGCTGTGAAACTCACCTTGAAAAGTCACAGTTCAAATCCCGCAACACGCAGAGTAAGCACTAAAAATATATAATACACAAAAGGATTAATATATCGCCAAATATAGATGGCTAATATGGGTGTAATCCTTTTAGTCCGGCCCTTCCATCGTCCCACTAATTAAATTAATTCTTTTGTAAAGAGTTTTAATCAATATTATATGCAAAACTTGTCTTAATTTTGATTACTTAGTTCCAATCCTTACTTTTAAGTTTTAACAAGATAATTCAGCATACATATCTGACTGCGCATCAGTCTTGTATAGGCTGTTTGGAGATCAAAACGATAACGAATAATTGCGTAAAAAGTGTCGTTTCAAAGAAGAAATTTTAAATTAAACTCCAGAAAAAGAATCTGGTTCATTTGACAAAATATGAGGAAGTTATGACACGAAGAATAAAGACCAATCTGCTGCCCAGATTCGTCAGTTTTGACCTTCAGTTTTGTTTGCTACGTTTGGAGGACCAATCGATGTCGAAATGACACGAGACCACTTGACTTAGTTAGAGGACTCATGAGGATTAAGTTTAGACCCATATTTCACCCCAATTGAGCTTATTTAGACCAAGTTATCAGCCGAGAAAAATGACCCATATTTCTGACAGTAAGCTGGTCCAGATTGTTAGATTCGTTCCCCTGCGTCACAAGTCCCAATATGCGCCCGTTAACAACCCAAATATGTAAAATACTTTTATTCCAGTCCCACGTTGTCAAGAAATTCAATTAACCACTTTATTTATGTAATTTTTTTCCAGTCTCAACCAGTTGTTAGTTTCATAGTCTCCCGGTTTGCAATCTTTAAGTGATAGTTTCGTTGTTTCGTTTCGTTTAACCCATCAATTCTTTTGAGGAACAATTTTAGTTATTTAAAAACGTTTTATAGGTTCAAAATCTCGATTAAGGGCAGGTCATCCAAGATATCCACTCAATATCATGGATTCTATTACCATAAAATCCAAGAATTAGGGTTTCTTACCAAATAGCGAATCCAACGATTGTAACGCTTAGATTCTCACGATCTAGCACCAAAAACCAAAAATGAAAGATCATTAGATGAATATTTCAAGTGTATATGATGTTTATCATCTATTTTGAGTGAAACAAGGATTAAACTTCATCAAACGCGAATTTCGCTTACCGTATCTACTAAGACGAAGGTATCTTGCTTGGTTTAAGGCTCTTGGGTGTTTTGATTATCAAAAGTCGATGGATGCTTGAGGAGTTTCAGAGAATTTGATGGTTAGAGGGGAAAATAGAGAGTTTGGAGAAGGAGGTGGCTAGGGTTTCAAGTGAAAACTAAAATTTTGTGCAAATGAGCTAAGGCAAAGGGGAATACCCCCTTTAAACCTTGCGGCCGAAACTTGGGAGGAAGAAGGGCCTTCGGGCCCTTGGCCCGTCTCTTGTATTCCGTCACGTATCGAGCAACGCGTCGTCTAATTTTTACGCTTTCAGATTCCGCGCGCAATAACGGTTCCGTCGAACTATCACATGCCCTTTGATTTGGATAAATTATATTTTTAGAACCAATTTAAGTTGTTTTAACAGGCTTTAGGCAAAGCCCATGGATGTAAGGCTAATTGGGTTATGATGAAGTTTCGTGTTTTACATTTTAGAAAACCCTCGATTGGGCTTAATACATAGAACCTCATACGATGACAAGCCCACTAGTCACATAATGATATAGGCTCCAGGCCCATCATAAAAACATAGGCCCATTAGACCAAAATTTGGGCCCAACAAGAAAAGGACCATAAGTCAAGACCTAGCCCAAACAAAGATGAAAGTCAAAGTCAAAAGTCAAAATTCAAACTAATGCCAAAGCCAACGTACCTATTTTAGTGACGGATGTCACAGTATCCCCCAGTTGAAAGAATTTTGTCCCGAAATTCAACTAGAGTCATCAACTGCACTGCCATCCGCAAATAGGTGAGGGTACTTAGTCCTCATTCCATCTTCTCTTTCCCAAGTAAACTCAGGGCCTCTCCTTGAGTTCTATCTTACCTTCACAATCGGGATCTTGCTTCGTTTCAACATCTTTATTTCCCGGTCCATGATCTCTAACGGTTCTTTGACGAATCAAAGTTTTTCATCCACTTGAATTTCCTCGAGTGGCACATGCAGCGTCTCATCAGCGAGACACCTTTTTGAGATTTGAAACATGAAACGTGTTATGAATGCCGTTAAACTCTTGCGGCAATTCCAGTCGATATGCAACAGGACCAATTCGTTCAATAATCTTGAATGGACCAATGTATCTCGGTGCTAACTTGCTCTCTTGCCAAAATGAATAATGCCTTTCCAAGGTGACACTTTCAATAGAACATTATCCCCAACAGTGAACTCTAATGGCTTCCTTCGATTATCAGCATAACTTTTCTGACGGTCTTGGGTTGCCTTCAATCTATCCCTTATCTGAAACACCTTGTCAGTAGTCTCTTGTATAATCTCGGGTCCAATCATTTGACTTTCCCCGACCTCTGCCCAACACACCTACGACCTGCACTTACGCCCATACAATGCCTCAAATGGTGCACATCCAATACTCGTATGGTAACTATTATTGAACGAAAACTCCACCAATGGAAGGTGAGTGTCCCAGTTACCGCCAAAGTCAATCATGCAAGCCCTCAACATTTCTTCCAAATCATGAATCGTACGCTCACTCTGACCATCGGTCTGAGGGTGATAGGCAGTACTCATGTCAAGACGTGTTCCCAGTGACTTCTGCAAGGATTGCCAGAATCGGGATGTGAATCGTGCGTCCCGATAAGATATTATTGACACGGGTACCCCATGTGTAGACACAATCTCACAGATATAGATCCTTGCCAACTTTTCCATTTTGTAGTCTTCGCGTATAGCCAAGAAATGTGCAGATTTGTTCATTCGATCCATAATAACCCAAATCGTATCATGCCCACTACTAGTCCTTGGTAACTTTGTAATAAAGTCCATCGTAATATTCTCCCACTTCCATTTAGGGATTTCAGGTTGCTGCAATAAACCTGATGGTCTTTGATGTTCTGCCTTGACCTTCGCACACGTTAAACACTTATTAACATATACCGCTATATCCCTCTTCATTCCGGGCCACCAGTATAAATCTCTAAGATCGTGGTACATTTTATCCGCACCAGGGTGTACCGAATACCTCGACGTATGTGCCTCATCCAAGACGATCTCCCGAACATTCCCTGTAATGGGTACCCAAATCCTACCCATAAGGTATAACCCTCCGTCATCCTTTTGTTCGAACTGTCGGTCCAGTCCTCTCAACCCTTCACTCTGTATGTTTGTTTCCTTTATTGCTTCGACTTGAGCAGTAATAATATTAGTCTTAATATCCGAATGAATGGTCATTTGTAGGGCCCGGATGCATATAGGTTTGACTCTTTCCTTTTGACTCAAAGCATCCGCTACTACGTTTGCTTTACCCGGGTGGTATCGGATTTCACAGTCGTAATCACTAAGCAATTCCATCCATCTACGTTGTCTCATGTTCAATTTCTTTTGGTCAAAAATGTGTTGGAGGCTCTTGTGGTCGGTATAAACGACACACTTTGTACCATACGAATAGTGCCTCTAGATCTTAAGACCAATGACCACCGCGCCTAACTCCAGGTCATGGGTGGTGTAATTCTTCTCATGATTCTTAAGTTGTTGCGACGCGTATGCAATCACTTTATCTTTTTGCATGAGCACACAACCTAAACCTTGATGCGACGCTTCACAATACACAATGAATCCGTCTGAACCTTTAAGGAGTGCCAATATCGGTGCATTACACAACTTATTTTTCAATGTATTAAATGCGTCCTCTTGTTTAGCACCCCATTCGAACTTCTTATCCTTCTGCGTCAATTGCGTAAGTAGTTGTGAAACACTTGAGAAGTTCGCGATAAATCGCCTATAGTAACCTGCTAACCCAAGGAATTGTCTTATCTCTGAAGGCGTCTTAGGCGCCTCCCAGTTTTTAACTTCCTCGATCTTTTCAGGATCCACATGAATTCCTTTTTCATTCACTACATGCCCAAGAAATTTCACCTCTCGCAGCCAAAACTCACACTTAGAGAATTTGACATAGAGCTTCTCTCTTCCCAATAACTCCAAGATTGCTTTCAAGTGTCCCTGATGATCCTCTTTGGTCCTTGAATAGATCAAAATGTCGTCAATGAATACTATGACAAATTTATCCAGATAGGGTTTACACACCCTATTCATTAGATCCATAAATACCACGGGTGCGTTCGTTAGCCCAAAAGGCATAACCAATAATTCATAATGCCCATAACGCGTCCTAAAAGCCATCTTTGGTATATCCTCCTCGTGCACCCTCAACTGATGATATCCGGAACTTGAAGTTGATCAAATAGATCATCTATCCTTGGTAAGGGGTAACGATTCTTAATAGTTAACTTGTTCAATTCTCGATAATCTATACACATTCTGAAGGATCCATCCTTTTTCTTAACAAAGAGCACTGGCGCTCCCCACGGCGAATGGCTTGGTCGGATGAAACCCTTGTCTAGCAACTCCAGGAGCTGACTAGACAGTTCTTACATTTCTAACGGGGCTAGTCGATAAGGAGCCTTAGCCACAGGCACTGCGTCCGGTATCAAATCGATTCGAAAATCTACCTGTCTTGGTGGTGGCAATCCTATCAAATCATCCGGAAACACCTCTTGAAAATGCCGCACAATAGGTATGTATTCGATCTTCAATTCCACCACTTTCATACTCATTATATATTCTTTCTTCACTTCCGGCTTCTCCCCATGTACTTCAAGTGTCTTGCCACATGGTAAGGGTATGCGCATAATCTTTTCGTTACAAACGATTTCAGCCCTATTCCCAGTTAACCAGTCCATACCCACCACTACGTCAAAACTTCCAAGCCACAGAGGTATAAGATCTATTCTAAAAGCATGATCGTCCAAAGTTAAGGTGCAGTTCCGTATTATATCCCTAGTCTCTACTAGGTTACCGTTGGCCAATTCTACTACCTAGCTTGATTCCATACAACTAGGGGTCATATCCATTAATTTCACAAACTCGGATGATACAAAACTATTATCGGCACCCGTATCAAATAAAACTGTATCATAATGTTCATTTAAAGTAAACGTACCCGTCACCACTTGTGGTTCCTGGCGAGCGTCATTGGCACCGATTACAAACGCCCTTCCATGAGCCGGGTTACCATTGTTACCTTGTCTAAGATTTTCGCCAATCGCTAATGCTTGATTTTGGTTGTTGTTTCTTGCATTCGGGTTGTCCACCCATCCCGGTGCTCTGTTTAACTTTGGACAAGTATTACGGTAATGGTCTTGGCTCTTGCAATTGAAACACACGCGTGGTGCCCTCGCTGGTCTAGCCGCATTGACCGGCACCGCTGGATTCACGAGTGTCTTGCAATGCTTAGCTAAGTGCCTGACCTGCAGGAAAGCGTAGCACATAGTACATGGCACTGTAACTGGATGATGCCAGCCGCACTTGATGCACTTCGGATGAGTACCAACATAATCCTTCTTTGTAGGCGCCGTAGCCACATATCCCTTCACCACCTTTGTTTTCTTATCCACTTTACTATTGGTCGATCTGCTTGACTCCCCAACATCCTTTCGCTTTTCTCCAGTCTTTCCCAAAACTCCAGTTCGTACCATTTCATCAGTCAAAGTGCCTGCTTTCAAAATTGCACATTGTATGGTTGGGGGTGCCGCGGCCGTCACCATGCCATGAATATGTGGTACCAGACACCAGATGTACCGCTTAATTCTCTTCGACTCGGGTGTTACCAAGTGTGGCACCAGTTTTGCCAATTCATGAAACCGGTCGGTATAAGCAGCATGACCCGACCCTACCATCGAATGGTTCTAGAACTCGTGTTCCAACTTTTGCATCTCATTCATAGGGCAATACTCCTCAGCTACCAACGCCTTAAATTCGGCCCATGTCATGGCCACAGCTGCCTCTCTACCCCGAGCCTGAACTTGGGCGTTCCACCATGTCAATGCCTTTCCTACCAATGAACACGTCACATACTTCACCTTCTGATTCTCAGCACAGTTACTGATATCCATCACAGTTTCCATCTTCTCAATCCAACGGGTCAAAGCGATAGCTCCACCCTTTCCATCAAACTCCTTCGGTTTACAAGTTATGAATTCCTTGTAGGTACATCCACCCTACCCCCAATACCATTTCCCACAAAATTCACGTTCCCACCATCTCCAGCTTCCATCAACACCTCGCCGCCATTCGCTCCTTCTTCACCTCCATGATTGCCATTGTCCCCTTCATTCCCATTATCTTTCCCGTTTACTCCGGCCATACCCCCCCATTGCTCAAGATGTTGTTACTCACTTGCGTAACAATAGTAAGAATTAGCTCATCTAGCTGTTCAGCAATAATAGTGGCGATATCTAGGTTACCAGCCCCATTATTTTCATTGTTCGTTCCACCTTGACCTCTTCCACCTATGGCCCCACCACGGCCACCAGCACCTCTACCACGTCCCCGTCCACTCGGGGCTGCACCTCCACGGGCCGAGCTGCGGGTAACTCTTTTTGGCGGCATGTTCTAAAAAAAATAGGGCAACCTGTAAATAATTATAATCTAACATCGCATTAGTAATAAGGCTAGGAATTATTCCAGAAAATAGGCATGTATATGATAGCATTTAATTTGTCAATTCTAGACCCATATTCCATAATAGAAATACTTAAATAATATCCATAACATTCCAATTTCAAAACTCAAAGTCAAAATATACTAATCCCATTAATCACCAGTCAAGATACTTAAGAAAAGAAAAGGAAAATCATAAAAAGGATAATCAGTAGTAGTGTGGAGTATCCCCAATTCAATTCTTCTTTTCACTCCACGAGCAGGAAGCAATGAGTCCACCTGTCATACATCGCGCGAACTCTCTCTTGCGCTTTAAGGCTGGAGGGGCAGGCATAGCCACCTCCGGTAACGGTCCTACACGGCTCTCACAGCTGCTGACGGACCTAGGGGAATCTGGTGGTGACCCATGAATATCTCTAACATCCTTTGAATGAGGAAATGGGTTCCTCACTGCATGTGCTCTCCAGGGTGCTCCAAACCCATATGGCCTAAAGCATCCCGTCATAGACCTCGTCAACGCTCTACGTCCACGCACCGCTACTGCTTGCTTCACCAGCTTCGGCGGGCCAGGTGACGCCTCTTCATTCTCCGAATCAGACGAAATATCAATAATAGAAGGGGGAAAGGAATGAGTACCAGAAGTCATGGCCTAAAAGAAAAAAAACATAAATACTTTTCTCAAAAAGGACAAGTAAAAGGAAAGAAGCAACAAGACAATCCAAAAATCAAAACAATTAACACAAATATTCACATGTATAATGTAAACATAATCTTATTATGCATACTACATGAGGGTACTTAGGTTATAGTCTGGGTCGAATAATCCACCTAATTCTCTATAACCAATGGCTCTGATACCAATCTGTCACACCCTCGCTAAAGCGGAAACACGAGGATGCGACGGACGGGATCGTCATAACACATTGAGGGTTCAAGAGAATATCTAAAGGTATTCTCCGTACATGGGTCATGACGTCACCCGACACATAGGAACCCTTGTCAAGGATAGTCACTACCAGAACGTCATACCAAAATGCATAATCATACCAAAGCTCCATACAGAAACAAATCAACACAATTTTCAAACAATAAAAATCTCAAAATCATCAAAATTACAATCCATAAAACCCAACAATCCACAACATGTCCCAATGGTCTCTTGAATGTCTAATGCTCCTAGTGGAGCGGTCTCGTCTAAGTCCACAGCCATACACCTAGACTTCATTACCTGAAAAGACATGCTCTAAAAAGGTCAACATACGTTGGTGAGTTCACAGGTTTATAAGTACAAATATTTTGCCGTGTATAACATGTATAGAAAATTTTATGTGAAAGAGATACATAGCAGCCAAGATATCAACATAAGTTCGAAAGTAACCCAAGTCCAAGACATTCCAAAATTGCACACAACCTGATTATATTCACCCAAGGGCAAGCCCCGGCCAAGTCTGTCTCGACTAATATACCGACAACATTGGTGGGGGTGTCAACCCGTTAGTACTAACAATATCTCTTCATAACGTCCAAGTACACAAGTTGAAGCACAAGCACAAGTACACACTCATGATTGAATATCAAGACTCATACCATGACCCAAACCACATACAATATTTCAAAAGAAAATCAAACACGGCATAGTCCAAAACCATAAGCATGCTTTTCCCCCAAGTAAAATATATTAAAAAGGGGCCGTGAAACTCACCTTGAAAAGTCACAGTTCAAATCCCACAACACGCAGAGTAAGCACTAAAAATATATAATACACAAAAGGATTAATATATCACCAAATATAGATGGCTAATATGAGTGTAATCCTTTTAGTCCAGCCCTTAACGCTAATCAAGGTTTTCCATCGTCCCACTAATTAAATTAATTCTTTTGTAAAGAGTTTTAATCAATATTATATGCAAAACTTGTCTTAATTTAGATTATTTAGTTCCAATCCTTACTTTTAAGTTTTAACAAGATAATTCAGCATACATATCTGATTGCGCATCAGTCTTGTATATGCTGTTTGGAGATCGAAACGATAACGAATCATTGCGTAAAAAGTGTCATTTGAAAGAAGAAACTTTAATTAAACTCCAGAAAAAGAATCAGGTTCTTTTGACAAAATATGAGGAAGTTATGACACGGAGAATAAAGACCAATCTGCTGCCCAGATTCGTCAGTTTTGACCTTCAGTTTTGTTTGCTATGTTTGGAGGACCAAACGATATTGAAATGGCACGAGACCACTTGGGTTAGTTAGAGGACTCATAGGGCTTAAGTTTAGACCCCGATTGCGTCCCAATTGAACTTATTTAGACCAATTTATCACCCGAGAAAAATGAGCCATATTTCTGACAGTAAGCTGTCCAGATTGTTAGATTCGTTCCCTTGCGTCACAAGTCCCAATATGCGCCCGTTAACAACCCAAATATGTAAAATACTTTTATTCCAGTCCCAAGTTGTCAAGAAATTCAATTAACCACTTTATTTATGTAATTTGTTTTCCAGTCTCAACCAGTTGTTAGTTTCATAGTCTCCCGATTTGCAATCTTTAGGTGATAGTTTCGTTGTTTCGTTTCGTTTAACCCATCAATTCTTTTGAGGAACAATTTTAGTTATTTCAAAACGTTTTATAGGTTCAAAATCTCGATTAAGGGCAGGTCATCCAAGATTTCCACTCAATATCATGGATTCGATTACCATAAAATCCAAGAATTAGGGTTTCTTATCAAATGGCGAATCCGACGATCGTAACGCTTAGATTCTCACGATCTAGCACCAAAAACTAAAAATGAAAGATCATTAGATGAAGATTTCGAGTGTAGATTATGTTTATCATCTATTTTGAGTGAAACAAGGATTAAACTTCATCAAACACGAATTTCGCTTACCGTATCTACTAAGACTAAGGTATCTTGCTTGGTTTAAGGCTCTTGGGTGTTTTGATTATCAAAAGTCGATGAATGCTTGAGGATTTTCAGAGAATTCGATGGTTAGAGGGGAAAAGAGAGAGTTTGGAGAAGGAGGTGGCTAGGGTTTCAAATGAAAACTAAAATTTTGTGCAAATGAGCCAAGGCAAAGGGGAATACCCCCCTTAAATCTTGTGGCCGAAACTTGGGAGGAAGAAGGGCCTTCGGGCCCTTGGCCCATCTCACGTATTCCATCACGTCTCGAGCCACAAGTCGTCTAAATTTTACGCTTTCAGATTCCGCGCGCAATAACGGTTCCAACGAACTATCACATGCCCTAGGATTCGGATAAATTATATTTTTAGAACTAATTTAAGTTGTTTTAACAGGCTTTAGGCAAAGCCCATGGATGTAAGGCTAATTGGGTTATGGTGAAGTTTCGTGTTTTACATTTTAGAAAACCCTCGATTGGGCTCAATACATAGAACCTCATACGATGACAAGCCCACTAGTCACATAATGATATAGGCTCCAGGCCCATCATATAAACGTAGGCCCATTAGACCAAAATTTGGGCCCAACAAGAAAAGAACCATAAATCAAGACCTAGCCCAAATAAAGACAAAACTCAAAGTCAAAAGTCAAAATTCAAACTAATGCCAAAGCCAACGTACCTATTTTGGTGACGGATGTCACACTATAAGTTTGAAAGATCTATCTCCTGAAGATGCTAAGAGGGTCAAAATTGATATTAAGGCCTATAGTATGCTTACTATGGCTTTACCTGAAGATCTCTTGATCAGATGTGAATCATACAAAACAGCCAACTCATTGTGGAAAATTCTTCATAATTTGTGTGAAGGAAGTGATGAGATCAGAAGCATTAGGAAAGATACCCTTCGTTCATAGTATAAGACATTTCATCATATTTAGGGTGAATCTGTTCCTCAACAACTCCACGGATACATGCAACTTGTTAATGAGATGAACATCTTTGAGTTGAAGTATAGTAATAAGGAGTTGAACAAAAAGATGCTCATACTTTGCCTGAAAGTTGGACTCAAAATGTGTCAATGTTTAAGAATACCCTTGATCTAAAGGCAATCAAACTAGATACTTTGGTAGCAAAGGTGGAAGCATTAGAGTTGGATGAGAAAACAAGAAACAAGAGTGTAAAAGCACCAATAGCACCATATCAATTTAAAGAAACAAAGGGTGCTGGAAGTGTATTTATTTCCAATGATGATGGAAGCTCTTATGTTGAGAGTAATGATGAAGAAGAAGCTAGTTTCTATGCAGTAAAGTCCTCTAAATCAAACATTCAAAACAGTTCTAATAAGAAAGTGAAAGGGAAATTTGATGATTAGAAAATCTCAAATGCTACAGCAGCAAAGGGATCCACAACAAACAAAAGCAACACCTAATCTGAACCAATTACTATGGTTCTAGAATCAGAAGAGCAAAAGGCAGCATTTGCAGCCTTCAGTTCAAGCTTTCAAGCTTACTTGGGTAGTCCTTTGACCTTGCTCACATTTGTCAACAAGAGTTTGAAGAACTTCATCCTGATGAAGTGGAGGAAATGGATTTACAATGGCAAATAGCCATGATTGCATATAGAGCTAAGATGTATATGAGAAGGAATAATGGATTGTCTGTTGCAGGGAGAACTACCAAAATTGGTGTTGATAAATCGAAAGTGAGGTGCTACAAGTGCAATTTGTATGGTCACTTTTCAAGGGAATGCAATCAGCAATCAACAGGTGACACAAGACAAGCAAACCAAATAAACTTCAAGCAACCTCAGCTCACAAACTCATCCCCACCAGCCACAAGTTCTTCAGCAGCTACCAGTAACACTAAAGAAACTGGGTTAATTATTTTGCAAGATGGTACTTGTAACTGGAGCATGTATGAGAAAGAAGTTCAAGAGGAGAATCAAGCATTAATGGCTAAAATTGGAGAACAAATTTCCACCTATGGCCAGAGAGGTAAGGAATAGATTGTGTTCATCTAGATGTGTTAAAGAGGTTGAAAGATATAGAGTTCATGCTTAACAATTGGCTGAATAAAATCAAAGAAACTATGATTTTGAATGAATCTCAAATGAGAGAACACAAATTATATCAGGTTAAAATCACTTCTCTACAAAAGGATTTGGATAAACTTTTATCTAAAAAATATATTTTGAAAGCACAAGTTGAGCACCTGACCACCTCTTTAACAAAATCAATGTCTGGTCATGCATCCACTTAAGTGTAACTTCATAAGTTTCAATTATCATCTCAGCAATATAAGAAACTCTTGAATACTCATATTGAAACAAAGAACAGGTATGGGTTGGGATTTCATGCTGTTGCACCCCCATTGAATGATAACTACACCATATTACCTAAGTCAATGACCAATAGTTTGTGAAATCATTTTGTATCAAGCACCAAAAATGAACCAAAAATTGAAATTAATGAATTGATAAGTGGTGAAGATATTGAGGTCAGTGAAACTGATTCATCTGAATCAGAATGTTTAAAACAAATTGAATCAGAACTTGATTTTGATGATTGTGATGACCTGGATGAGGATGATAAGCCTAATGAGTAAGAATGTGCTAGTTTGGGTAAGCGTAAGAATGTAAATTGAACCTATAATTCCCAAAGTTCTTGAGGAGATTAAGCTACCTTATCCTCCCAAACAAAGAAACATGTTAAAGACCATCTATACAAGAATCGCTCAATTAAATGAAGGAATTCATGAGCTTAACAAGTAGCATAAGACTCAGTCATTAAAAAGAACTACAAAGGAAGAAGAGAAAAACACTTCAGTAGAACACCTGTAGAAAATGAAGACCGACTCAGAACCATCCATAGAAAAGCCAAGGAAGAAGACAAATGTCATTGTTTCAAAACAGTCAACATCCGTAGAGGATCTACGAAAGAAGAAATCATCTACTGAATCACAAACTGCCATCAAGAAAGTTAAGAAACAGAGAGCTGTGAATCCTGAGCAACAAGAACCATTTGACATCATGTCTGGTAGAGGCAAAGATTCTTCAGTTGTAAAATTTGAGAGAGAATTGAAGAAGCAGAAGAAGAAAGTGATTGAGTCTGAGAGTGAAGCTGAAGAAAAATACTGCATGTGGTATGACATCTATAACCATAACACAGTTGATTGTTACTATAGCAGCTATTGCTCCATATGCAACATGAACAATCATATGACTGCTGATTGTTACTTCAACAAACACTGTGCTATTTGCAACAAGAACAACCATTCTACTTAAGAATGCTACTTCAACAAGAAGAACAAATCAAAAGTCCCAAAGAAGCAACAATCTGAGAATGGTGAATGAGACTCACAATCCACTAAAAGCAAGGCAAGTTCAAAGCAAAAGAAGCAGCAACCAAAACAAAAGGTTCCAAAGGCGAAGAAGCCAACATCTGCTGATGATCAAACAAAGAAGAAGAAAGAGAAGCAACACTCTCAAAGCAAGACTCCTCACAAGAAGGTAGTTTTTCAGAAAGATGAATCATTCTATGATCACTTTGAAAAAGGTAATCAAGTACCATAATCAAAGACAAAAGATGCAGAAACCTTGTCTAATCAAGTATCATCATCAAGTTTAAAGAAAAAGATACTCAAAGAAGAGGTGACAAAGGAAGTGATTGTGTATCAAGAACAAAGTGTTTCAAGTTCATCTTCAAAAGAATATTCCTCACCCCAAACAAAACATAATGAATCAGTTGAGTCTAATAACAATCCTGAGGCATCTAGGCTCATCCATGAGAGAGTAATAATCCTAGAGAACAATGGCAAGCCCAAGACCATTAAGGCTTGGGCTCCACGCTCTAATTGATTTCATTATTTTTGCAGAAACATCCATGGAGGGCTGACAACAAGTGGTATGTTGACAGTGGTTGTTCCAGGCATATGACAGGAAACTGTTCCCTCCTCCATGATTTCAAACATAAAAATGCTTCATATGTGGAATTTGGTGGGGATAAGAAGGGAGGTAAAATTGTTGGTGAATGAATGGTAACAAATGGTGTACTTAAATTTGAGAAAGTAATATTTTTGTGAAAATTTACAATACAACTTGCTGAGTGTATCTCAAATTTGTGATCAAAATTATACCACTTTGTTTGATAACACTTACTATTACATTCTTAAGCCGGGTTTTCAAATTCCAGCAGATTGGATCCTTCTTAAAGCACCAAGAAAATGAAACACATATGTTTTGGACATGAACAACACCTCTATAACAAGCAATGAAACCTGCCTGATTTCTAAGTCATCAGAAGATGAAGCTCAACTATGGCATAGAAGAATGGTTCATTCAAACATGAAGAACATGAACAAGCTGGTCAAAAATGACTTAGTCATTGGCCTTCCCAAGAAAGAATTTTACTGTTTTAATCATTGTTCATCAATTTATAAAGGAAAACAACATAGGGTGTCACATAAGTCCAAAACAATCAACACAAACATAACACCACTTAAAATGCTACACATGGATCTTTTTGGTCCAACTAATGTGATGAGCATTGGAAAAAGGCAATATTGTTTGGTGTTTGTTGATGATTTCACTAGATTTACTTGGGTCTTTTTCTTAAAACATAAAAGTGAAACATCGGAAATATTAATGGAGTTTATCACTAAGATTAAAAATCAACTTGATTTAAAAGTCAAAATCTTAAGAAGTGATAATGGATCTGAATTTGTTAACCATGTTTTAGACTCCTTTTGCAGGAACAAAGGCATAGCCAGATAATTCAATGCTCTAAGAACTCCATAACAAAATGGAGTTGCTGAATGAAGGAACAAAACTCTCATTGAAGCAGCAAGAACAATGCTAGCCGACTCACATCTGCCAATCACATTTTGGGCTGAAGCAGTGAACACAGCATGTAATGTTCAAAACAGGACATTAATTGTCAAAGAACATAATAAAACACCCTATGAACTTTTGTTTAAAAGAAAAGCTTTTATCGGATATCTTAGAGCATTTAGGTTGTTTATATTAAACACCAAAGATCAATTAGGAAAGTTTTCTGAAAAAGCTTATGATGGCTTCTTTGTTGGTTACTCATCAACATCAAAATCATATAGAGTATACATTCCACATCAAAATATTATAATGTATCATTTGATGAATCCTTATTTCCAAAATCTATAAAAGGGTCATCTTGGCTGTTTGATATAGATGCATTAACAAATTCATTTAACTCTGGTTATTTGAATGTTGCAGGCCCTTTGGATACATGCTATCCTTTTGTACCTCCAAGTATGAGTGAAGTGCCATTGACTGCAGATCCTCTAAGATTATAACATTCAAACACTTCAACTGTTGCTGATCCTGGCCCTTCATCTCAAAAAGTAATGGATATTCAGATGGAAATGAAAATTCAACTTCCGTAGAAGCAACTAATACATTAGCAGAAGTTAACCATGCATCCGTAGAAGTTACTAATGCATCCGGAGTAGTGAATAATGCATCAGTAGCAGTTCCTTCTACATCCGTAGATGCCCCATCTACTTCCAGTGATGATTCATTGCCAACAACTAAAGTTCCCAATCTATTAGGAGATATTTCAACAGTCATATCTACTGAACAACAAACTGCAACATCCGTAGTTGTTCCTGTAACTCCTGCGGATGTTATTCATACATCTGTAGAAACACAAACTCTTGAATATGGTTTTCATTTAGCATCAAAAGAACAAAATGATGAGGATTTCGACCATTTTGTTGATTCACCATCTCAGCTGGATCCATCTCTATTATCCTTAACCAAAATCACTAACTTGGAATCATCCATTCCAGTTGAATCAATTCCAACATCAAGAATTCGTAAGTGTCATCTAATTGAAAACATCATTGGTGATCTTAATGAAGGAACCACAAGAAGCCAAGGGGGAGCTACCAATATTTGTCTTTTCTCTTGTTTTCTTTCACAAGTGGTTTCTCCCAACATCACTCCAGCATTAAAAGACAACAGCTGGATTGTAGCAATGCAAGAAGAACTTCAGCAATTCAGAAAGCAAAAAGTTTGGAATCTAGTTGATCTTCCTGAAGGCAAATATCCAATTGGTACAAGGTGGCTTTTTAAGAACAAACTAGATGATAGAGGTATCATTATCAGAAACAAAGCAAGGCTGATAGCACAAGGCTATACTCTAGAAGAAGGGATAGACTATGATGAAGTCTTTGCTCTAGTTGCAAGGATTGAAGCTATTAGAGTCTTTCTATCCTATGCTTCTCATAAGAAGTTCACAGTTTACCAGATGGATGTAAAATGTGCATTCTTATATGGTAAAGTTGATGAAGAAGTCTATGTTAACCAACCACCAGGCTTTGAGGATCCTAATTACCCACATAGGGTATACAAGCTTGATAAAGCTTTGTATGGTTTACATCAGGCACAAAGAAAATGGTATGAAACATTGTCATCCTTCTTGCTCAAGCATGGTTACAAAAGGGGAACCATTGATCAGACTCTCTTCCTCAAACATGATCATCAAGACCTCTTGGTTGTCCAAATCTATGTGGATGATATCATTTTTGGATCAACAAACAAGAGATTATGTGAAGACTTTGAATCTTTGATGAAATCTGAGTTCCAAATGAGTTCCATGGGAGAATTAACGTTTTTCCTTGGTTTACAAGTTCATTAGAAATGAAATAGAATTTTCATCAATCAGGAGAAGCGTGTGCAAGGGGCAAACCTTCCCATAATGGGTTCAAAAACGGTGTTAAGGCCACCCATATCTTGTGCACCAAATCTTGAAGAAGTACAACCTTGCTGACTCTTCTTCATGCAAAACCCCAGCATTAACAATAGATAAGATTGTACCTGATCCTAAATGAAAATCAGTTGATCAAAGATTGTATAGATCTATGATAGGATCTTTGATGTACTTAACTGCCAGCAGACTTGACATAATGTTTGCTATGTGTGTTTGTGCTAGGTACCAATCAGACCCCAAGAAGTCACATATGAATGTTGTTAAGAGGATTTTCAGATAGCTCAAAGGGAAGCCAGCTCTTGGACTTTGGTATCCCAAAGAAGGAGATTTCAAACTCTATTCATATTCTAATAGTGACTTTGGAGGTTCCAACAACAACAAAAAATCAACAACTGGTGGCTGTCAATTCATTCGACCAAGACTAGTTTCTTGGCAGTGCAAAAAGCAAACAAAGATGTTAGTATCCATAGGTGAGACTGAGTACATAGCTGCTTCAGCTGGTTGCTCTCAAGTTTTGTGGTTGTGACACCAACTACTTGATTATAGTTACCATTTTCTTCAAACACCAATTTCCATATATTACTCAGCTGCTATGTTCATAACTGCTAATCCAGTGCAACATAGTAAAACAAAACATATAGAAATTAGATATCATTTTTTGAGAGACTGCTCAGGAAAAGGTTTAATCAAGTTGATCAAAGAGGATACAACAAATCAGCTTGCTGATTTATTCACTAAAGCCTTTGACTCAGTGAGATTTAATTTCTTAATTGAGTCTTTAGGCATGATCAACTTAGATTAGTCAACATCACAAAGAAAAGCATGATCTATCCTTTATAATTCTCAATATGAAAAAGCCAAAAACATCCATAAAACATATGAAACTCCAAAAAATATTGTCTTGTTAATATGTTTTCTCGAAAAATCAATTCATATCATGGGAAATGATAGCACCCTATACCATTATTTTCTTACCTGTTTTTAAATCAAAACAATAATGACTGATCAGATGTGATTTGATATGTGAGTAGGTTCAGTCTGAGTGGAAAATAAATAAGTCCATGCTTAACATAATGCTAAGATGACTAATTGTGAGCAATTCTATTTTGAGGAGCAAGCAAGTAAGTCTTATCCTACTATGATCAACTTAGTCACATAAGCACACTATGTTCCGACACTTTACAACCTCTATCTTTGCTCATCCTGAACCCTCTGTTTTGCGTGAGCAAAGACCTGGGTTCTTAGGCACCTTTGTTTTACATGAGTAAAGACCTGGTGACCTGATGCTAATCATCATAAGTTCCATAAAGGAATAGCTCTAAAAGAATCCAAAGTGATCAAATGTGTATTATCTTAAAGAGCATAAAAATCATATCAACAGCATTAATAAGATTTCAAAGAAATCTTAAGATAGAGCTTATGATTAAAGGAACATAGTTTTCAAGTGTGAAAAAGTGATGAATTGACTCATAAACGGAGGCCAAACTCTAATGTGAATTGAATGTGGAGTCCATATTTGTCTATCTTTAATCAATACCAAAACATGATAAACAGCATGACAAGTTGAATATATACTCTTGCTTGAATTTATGTGGATCATGATACTTGCAATCAGCATTAGATCTATGTCTACTATCATCATACAAAATGCATCAGGAAGTTGCTTAGTGTCATAGTATAATCCCATGTTATGATTAAGTTGCTTGTAAATATGTTGTGTAGTTTCTGCTTATAAACAAAAATACAAAAAAGATTTTGTTTATGTTCTTTTCTTTGCTAATAAGATGGATAGATAATTGATTTTCATGCTATTCTCTTTATAAATTTCTGCTAAATGCATAAGTTCATGATTTATCACAAATTTAGGGGGAGTAGTCATCAACATGAAAAATGTGTTTATCAAATGAATTTCACTTTTAAATGAAGAAAATTGGAACTTGAGCACTAACTTGGCTGCAGGATATCTGGAATTTTTTAATCGAATCAATCTCTTGCACATTTACCGTGAAGCAAAGTCAACAAGGTCCAACAGCAATCAACAAATGATCTAACAAAATGTTAGGATCATACAGCAAAAAAATAACAATTTTGCCTTCCATAGATGTTCTGTGGAAAAATTAACTTGTTCTACGGAAGAATTAATTTTGAGGTTATGCGGAAGATTTAATTTGTGGTTCTGCGGATGAATTAACTGAAGGATAAAAGGATTTAATGATATTCTGCGGAAGAATCATACTCAAAACAACCATGGAAGGGTAATGAGGATTGAGGGTCCCACCTCATTAAATAAAAGGATTTAAATATTCTGATGGTGTATAAATGATGTTCTTGACCATTGTCATTCTTATTCATTTTTTTAGACCTAGAAAAACGCTCTCATCCCATAAATCCCTCTTTCTGCCAACATTCAAATTACCCACTCCACACAACCATCCACTCTTAAATTTCAACATCATAGCATCGAACATATAACATTTTCAAGATAGCTAACAGATTTGCAAAAGAACAGAATGTTTGTCCTTTTCTTAACGCCGTACACCCAGTGACCGAAGGATGCAGAGATATAATCAATTATTTGAGAAGATCAAGAATATCTTATGCATTATCTGTGGAAGAAACCATCTATCAGTCCGATAAGATAGATTTTTGGAGCACAGAACGAATAGAGGAGGAGGATAATGAAAAGGTGATTTATTCAACCATAAGAAATGAAGTGTTAAGGGTTGATGAAAGATTCGTCAGAAGGGTGTTGCAGCTGGGATAACAAGAAGAGAATCATCCAGACGTGTTTGAGCATGACTACATTGAAAGAATCTTTCGTCTGATGGGATATGATGGAGATTATAAGAATGGAGAGATTAAGAAAGGTAGGTTATGCAAACCTTATAGGTTTTTGTGCCACACTTATCTGAAGTGTATGTCAAACAGAAAATCTGGGCTAGATAGATTTTCAAGGCCATTATCATCTGGAATAATCGATGTGTTTGAGGGAAGAAGATACAACTATGCTAAATACATCTTTGGGTTCTTATGTGACACATCCGGGTACAGAAAGAAGATAAGATGTACATGTTCCCTAGATTTCTCCAGCTTAACATCAATGATGTTTTGCCCAACATTCAAGTAGAAGGTGGAGTTTTTGTTCAATCTCACCTTGGGAGGTCTGTGCTTAACAAAATCAGTGGGAAATATCAAGGAAGAGATATGGAGATGTTTGCTTATGTAATAGATGAAAATGAAAACATTCCCTAAGAGCTTATATACACTGAACAACAACAAGCATCACCTGCTGAGTCCCATGAACCAATACAACAAGAACCACTTTCTCCACCACCAACATCCTTGATAAACCAACCAGAAACACCACCTGTTCATCTCAACTCACCAACAAGTGAAAACAAACAACCCTTATCTCCTTCCTATTCCTAATCATCATTAAATACTGTTGCAACTGAACCATTCTCACCAACACATGTATCACCACAACAAGAACCACACTTTCCACCACCAACACCTTTAATAGACTTACCAGAAACACCACTAGCTCAACTGAATTCACAATCTAGTGAGCACACCCAACCTTTCTCCCCTTCCCAATCTCAATCATCACTCAACACTACTGCCACAGAACCAATCTCACCCATTCTAAATCAAACACCTTCTCATCCAACAACACAACCAACTTTCTCACCCCCAACTACTAAAGCCACCTCACCTACTAAAAGCCCAACACTCATTGAAATAGTCAACCTTGATGATGATGAACATGATGTAGTGAAAGATGGTGCTACCGAAGAAATCTGTTTAGAAGTTGAGGGGGAGAATGACACGAAAGTTGACCAACATCATGAAGCTTCTTTCATGAAACAACAAGATGAGGGTCACTTTGTTGATATCACTACTCTTGATGAAGATGATCTAAGAGAAGAGGAAATTAATGTGAGCAAAAGTTTCCTTGTTGCTAAATACAACAATCTCATCATCAAAAGTAATCGAAAATTAGAGAAGTTGAGAGAATTGAAAAAGAGGATGATTGAAAAAGATGAAGCAATTTCAACTCTAGAAGCACCAATCAAGCAGTTAAGAGAAGAAATTCAAACAAGCAATGACGTGATTGACACTATGGATCAGTTTGTAACTGCGTCCTTTGAGTCTACTGAGAAAGAAAGACAAGAGAAGGAGAAAGTCATAACTGAGCTCAACAATGCCATGAAAACTATCTCTGAGCAGTTAGATCTGATGACAGCTAAAGATGAAGAGATAGAAGTTTTAAAGAAAAAGGTGACTGCATAGGAAGTGCGTATTCATCAAGAACAAATCAAAGAAGCTGCTCAACCAACAACATCATTTAGTGCTAATATTCCTATGATGAAACCAAAAGAACCAAAAATCAAGTATAACAGGGAAAGAAAGTATTTGGGAAGAACTCAAGATGAAGCTATTGTAATTGAAGATTCCCCAAAGAAAACAAAAACCATATCTCCTGAACACACTCCATCAGCAGATTTGTCTGCTCTCAAACCAACTAAAAACATTGAAGTAGAGAGTGATGCTGAGTGGGAGGAGTTAACAAAAAATGAGTCTCCTAGGGCTGATGAAGAAGCAAGGTCTGATGACTTGCTGTCTACTGAAGTCATTTTTTAGGAAAGAGCCTAATCCTTCATGTTCATGGATCTGATCAATAATAGCTTTCCCTATGACATGGTGGAAAAGAGGAACATGAATGAGATGATTCAAGTATTAAAGGAGTTTGATGCAGTTAGATTTGTGCTACCTGTGGGCAATTATGAGACCTTCACAAAGTACCAATCAACTGAGAAGATAAAGCATGACTTAGGTCACTATGACACCAAGAAGCTCACCAAGTATAACATGATCTATTCGCTGCAAAGTCACAATTTTGAATCTCATGAATTGAAAGGAAGAATAGTAGCTGAGCTTAGAAGCAGGATGCAGTATGTGATGAAGGTTGAATTAGAAACTGGTGTTAGATTCAGAACTGGGGCATATAATCCTGCATACAAACAACAAACAAAATCATCCCCTACTGTGCCAATCATGGTTGAAAGTAAAGACATGCACAAAGGGAAAGAAAAACTAATCAAGGAGCCAAGGGATGTAATTCCCAACAAAATTTGGCCTTTGGGAACAACAATAAGGGAGATCACTGAGCAATCAACTATTATTCAATTGTATGATCATTTGACAACTCCAAGATCTGCTAAAGAGAATCGAATCATTGCTTGGAAGTTTGATCCAGACTGTGATTGTGTAGCAATAAAAAGAGCCTCTGGGATGATTCAATACTTTCCAATGATGGAGACTCTCATTTCACTCCCAGATGCAAACATCACTGATCTACAAAACATCCCAATCACCAACTACCTAATCAATCCAAGAGGGAGAGACTTCTCTGTGATCATTGCAAAATTAAGAAACAAATTTATAGGATATGTTAGGAAGGAAGCAAAAAGAGATGATGTAGATCATAAAAGGAGAAAACTAACACAGAAAAGGTCTCAATCCAGCTCCTCTAAACCTGTTGATGATGAATTTTTGAGCAGAATTGGATATGCAGACAAGAGTACATCATCTATCAAGACCATTGAAGGAAATCAATATTCATATCCTATTACTGGATGGGGATATGTTGAAAGAGCAAAGGAATTGGTGTTGTAAAGAAATGATCCAAACAAGAAAGCTTCAAGTATCAGACTGTTTGATCCAATGGAAATTAAGCTTCTTCATCCAAGTTACACCTCATACTTGCATGATAAGTATTTTCCAAAGTTGTCTGATAATATTGCTCAAGGTGACATATGTTTATATGTGCACATTATTCAAGTGATAGACAAACTTCATGCAAAAGCTTACAAGAGAAGTAAATTTGAGTCTGGTCAATTCATGGGATCTGAAATCCCTTTTATCACTGATCTTCAAATCTCTAAACAAGATGAGCTGGAAGTAGTATCAAACAACAAAGTAGTTCAACATTGACTACTGAAGAAGATGTTCTTGGTCTCAATTTTAAGACTTTGAAGAATATGAGCAGAATGAAGATCAAGTATACTTATCAAGATCATAAGGATGTCATTGCATACTTCAACAAAAAGATTTTGGAAAGAGTTCAGGAGCTGAATGCATTGAACAACTGATTACAAATGTCTAAACCTAAGGAGGAGTATTGTTAAGACTAGATTAATTGTATAGGTTTAGAAGATTATTCATCACTTGTAATGAACTCTTGTACATATTTATCTTTTTGTATGCAAGTTATATATATGTTAACCCAAATTATTATTTGTTGAGTATGTGTAATTGTAGGAATGCATCATTCTTGGTCAAGTTTGAAATTTGACCAAGTACAAGAACATCTCCGGAAGAGCAATTCAAAGAATGTGCATCCGTAGACATCCCGCGGAAGCATTGCAACTTCTACGGATGATCAAGTCTGCTGCTGCTCCTGCGGAAGAAAGCTTGCTCCTGAGAATATTCAACTTGAATATCAAAGAACTAACTCCTACGAAAGGCTAACTCCTACAGAAGACCAACTCCTACGGAAGGCTATTTCCTACGGAAGAACAAAATACTTGCATGAACTCCTTTCATCAAGGAAGCCTCGTGAAGTCAACAAGTCAAATTCTCTGAAGTGATGTCATCAAGTCAACATCTGCAGAAGACTGTACTTCTGTCAAAAACGAATATTGCATGTCGCGCCAAGAATTTTATTTGTGTAACTTTCTTACCACAATAATAAAGTTACTTTTACCCATGTAAAAAGTGAATCCCTTTTCCTATAAATAGAAGGCATGGGTGCATACTTTTAGATACCCAAGAGCAATCAGATCATTAGCATCATTAGCATCAGAAATCAATATCATCATTACACCAACAATACACCAAGAATACCAAGAACACCTAGAACATCACATAGCAATTATCATATCAACAAAGATCAAAACCGATTGTAATCAATTAGTATTAATGGAAATCATTTGAAGGAAATTTGTTTATCATATTACTTTAGCTTGTTTTCCATTTCTCTCATCTGTTCTTCATTGATTTACGTTACAATTACAATTTGTTAAACAATTAATTAACCAACGAGTTATGATAATTCTGTAATCATTATTTGTTCAAACAAACTGATAATTCCTGTTTCTATCCTTGGATTCACAATCTGATCATGATTCCTTAAACATTTGAAAAACTGATTTCAAAAGAGCTAAAAATGATTACAAACTTAAAATAGAAGATTTAGAGAAAACCATTTCAACTCTTAAGCATGAACATACCAATTTCAAGACTCAGATAAAAGATCTTATCACTAAGTTAATTGAATGTCAGGGTGAGCTTGTGATCAGCAAAGCCAGAGCAGAAAAATATGTTCTTGAAGAAGAGACCTACAAGAACATGATATCCTCATCCTTGCATGCAAAAGTTTGTTATCAGAATAAGTAAGGACTGGGATCTACTAAGATAACTTCACCACACACTTTATTGTCCGTAAGATCTTCAAGGTATGGAACTTGTGAAGATGAGCTTCCCCTCATAGATCCTATTGATAAAGAGGATGAAGAGGAGATGGTGAAGGATGATTCTGAGAGGAGTGAAGAAGATCATCCTAAGAAGGGTCACAATTCTCCTGAGGAGAGAAAAGAATCTGGGATGACCAAGTTTAAGAGGAAAAACTTCATCAGAAAAGCCAAGAGGAAATCAAAAAAGTCTTAAGAGATCAAGGCCACTTTCAACTCTAAGTAGAAACAAGTGTTTATCTCTGCAGGATATGAAGTGGTGAAGGCTAAAGACTCAACTATGAACTCTAGTACCAGGAGTTATAGTTCATGTCCAACTCATTCCAGCAAAGAGAAGAAGGCTGATCAGCTGTATATCACAGCTACACAGCCTGAAGCATCCAGTTCCAAAACCAAGCCTCACCCTAAGAAGCTTGCCGAGTCATCTGTGAAGATGAAGATGGAGGTGGGAAGTGATCAAGTTCAGTCTTTCTCTCAAAAGAAGACTCTTAGAAGGAAGCAAATAGATTGCATCATGTGTGGTAGTACTTCTCATCTTGCTAAGGATTGCATCAACAACCCTAAAAGCATTGTTCACATGATCAAAAAGAAAACTTCTGAGAAGAAGAAAGAAAAACTAGCTTCAAAAGGAAAATGTTTTTCTTTTGGAAGCTCCAAGGTGAAGAAGAAGACATGTGAAAACTTTCCTTCAGAAGAAAAGTTGGTCTCGAAAGAAAGGAATGCTTTCGAAGTACTAAAGCCTACTGCAGTGAAAGCAAGATCTTCAGAAGGTCCAATCTCCAAAACATCCGAAGTTGTCAAAACTTCCGAAGTATTGAAGGTCAAGTCCAACCTTCCAAAGATGGTGTGGAAGATGAAGGATGACCAAGTGGCTAAAGTTCTTCATCAACAACAGCTGATGATCCTCAAAGCTTGAACATAGGATCAATTACTGTTGCATTTTCTTCAACTCACTTTGACAAACCCAAGACCAATAAGGCTTGGGTTTCCAACTATAACTAAACATCACTTTTTTATGCAGGAACAACGAAAGACCAAGAGGAATGTATGGATCATTGATAGTGGTTGTTCCAGGCACATGACAAGCAATGGTTCTCTACTTCAAAATTTTGAGAAAATTGATGCAGGGCCAATTACTTTTGGAGGAGATGCTGGAGGTTACATTACTAGAAGGGGCAAGGTCATAAATGGTAAGCTCAGTATTGAAAAGGTAAACTTTGTCAAGGAGCTTGGGTACAGTCTACTGAGTGTATCCTAATTTTATGATCAGAGACACAACATGCTCTTCACTGAGCATGAGTGTATTGTTCTCAAGCCTAGGGTGGTCATTCCTTAAGAGCATATCCTGCTTAGAGCCCCAAAGAAAAGGAACATGTACAAGATGGACCTGCAGGAAACATCTCCCTCAGGAGAAGTTTCTTGCTTTCTATCTAAAGCAAATAGTGATGAGTCTTTCCTCTGGTATAAAAGAATGTGCCATGTAAACTTTAAAAACATGAATAAATTAATTAAGAATGATTTGATAATTAGAATGCCAAAGAAAGATTTTACAAGTGATGACCACTATGTAGCATGCCTGAAAGGGAAGCAACACAAAGTGTCTCACAAGCCAAAGGAAAGAAACTCTATCACTACTCCCCTACACTTATTACATATGGATCTCTTTGGCCCCACCAATGTTTAGTGATCACAGATGACTTTACAAGATTCACTTGAGTCTTTTTCCTTAGAACTAAGAATGAGACTCCTGAGATCTTGAAGAACTTTGTTCTAAAATTAAGAATCAATGTGATCACAAGGTCAAAACCATAAGATGTGATCAAGGAACATAATTAAAGAACTAAATCCTTGACATATTTTGTGATGAAAAAGGTATTACAAGACAATATAGTGCTCCCAGGACTCCTCAGTAAAATGGTATTGCTGAAAGGAGAAACAGGACACTTATTGAGGTAGCAAGAACCATGTTGTCTGACTCTAAACTGCCCATCACCTTCTGGGCAGAGGTAGTCAACAAAGCCTGCTATCTGCAGAATAGAGTTTTAGTGGTTAAGACTCATGGTAAGACTCCTTCTGAGCTGTGGCACAAAAGGAGACCATTTATTGGTTTCCTCGAGTCATTTAGATGTCCTTGCACCATCTTGAATTCCAAAGATCAAGTACCCAAATTTGCTGAGAAATCAGATAATGGACACTTTATTGGATACTCTTTCCAAGCTAAGGCTTATAGAGTATATAATCTCAAAACTAGAGTAGTTAAGGAGTCAGCCAATGTGACCTTCAATGAGCACACTCCTAGTGTGAAAGGTTTTGGTCCTGATTGGCTGTTTGATCTTGATTTAGTTACCAACTATTTTAACAAATCTTGTGCGAATGTTTCAGGATGTACAAGCAACTTATCAACAGGAGATCCTAACCCAAGATTTGAGTTGAGAAGACTAAGCAAGCATACTACCTCACCTCCAGTGGTAACTAACCCTGTAAGTGAAGATCCTATCAACACAAACATGACAAATTTAGCTCAGAGGCTCAAAACACAGGTGAAGGAGCTTCAAATGTAGGAGGAAATGGAGGTGGTGAGAGTGATCAAGAATTTCTTGATGCTGATAACCACTCCACAGAAGACAACATAAATGATGTCATACACTAATTGGATCAAGTCTCTCTTAATAAGTGTGCTGATGTGGTGGGTGATACTCTATTGCTAGATCTGAATTTCTTAAATTTAGATCTTTCCAATCAACTTGCTATGATCCCTCAACTCAGGAACCACAAGTCACACCCCACCATAAACATCATTAGAAATATTGATACAGGGGTGAGAATAAGAGGACAAACCCATGATAAAAATGTTTGTCTATACTCTTGCTTCTTGTCCCAGATAGAGCCAAAGAAAGTTGATGAGGCTTTGAAGGATGGAAGTTGGGTTGAAGCAATGCAAGAGAAGTTGCTTCAATTCAAAAGACAAAAGGTTTGGAATCTATGTCCTATTCCTTAAGAGAAGACTACTATAGGAACCTAGTGGGTTTTTAGAAACAAGAGGGATGATAGAGGAATTGTCATCAAGAACAAGGCCAGACTAGTTGTTCAATGATACATGCAAGAAGTGGGAATTGACTACACAAATGTTTTTGCTCCTGTAGCAAGACTCGAAGCTGTTAGAATATTCCTAGCTTTTGCTGCATCCAAGGATTTCAAGGTCTACCAACTTGATGTCAAGTGTGCTTTCTTATATGCAGTGATTGATGAAGAGGTGTATGTCAAACAACCACCTGGCTTTGCAGATCACCCATAAACCGCTCTTGTTCTTATCTTCCTTCACAACAAAGCTACCTCAAAATGGCCAACCTTAATCATAGAAACCAACATGATTTCTCCATGTGACTTCACAGGCAACATAATCAAGTTGCTCTGTTGAACTCTGAGAAAGATCCTGGTTTCTCAGAGGTCTGCCACTTTCTCACTCTATAAAACTACTTCACATCCCTCACCATATATCCTCCACTCTATGAGGATCAACTGTTGGAATTTTGGAGGACCTGTCAAGAGGTCACCATGGATGGGGAGAAGGCACTGTCTGCCATAGTGCAGGGGAGAACAATCTTCATCACTCTAACATCCATAAACACACATCTAAGGCTGGATGATGTAGAAGGTAATCTTTCATTCCTAAAGTCTGCTGTTAACCATTCTTTTGGTCAGATGGGCTATGAAGGGGATTTCTTTGTAAAGACCTTTAGGAAAAGGAAGGTTTCCTCTCAATAGAAATACCTCCTCCATGTTGTCATCCACAGTCTATCTAACAAGCATGGTGGATGGGACCAAGTTCCAGAAGACCTTTCCTATACAGTCCATGGGATGGTTCTGGGTGTCAAGTTTAGGTATTCACAATTTGTATACACTAATTTAATTGAAAACTTGGACTCCATAAAGTATTACATGTTCCCTATATATGTCCAGCACATTCTTAACTGTGAACTTAGCTCACAGTTGAGGGTAACAGATAATGTTCTAAAATTGGAACAAATGAAGCCTGGCATCTTCAAGACTGTGAGGAAGCCCACTGTTGGCTTCTCAGGGGTAGAAACAGCCCTTGTCCCAAAAACGTTAAAGCTCATTGCTCAAGGTGACAACCTAGCAGCACCAGCTAGTGTTGAACCCATACCTTTTACTTCTCAACCACCTATACATCCACCAATAACCATCACCTACCAAAGAAAATCCAAACGAACCCCTGCACATGCTACTCAATTTGTGCAGTCTCCCATATCACCACCCATGTAGGAAGAAGTGGACACTGGAGCTCCCACTTCTCCTGAGGAGCAAACCACTTCTATCTTTCAAATAATCAGTTTTGAGGTTCCTCTTGCTCAGCCTGATGATCTCACAACCCCCAAAGCCTTAAGCCTTCACTTATAGTCTCAAAACTCTTGTGAACAACCTTCAAGGCATAGCTACCATCCCCAGCCTCTTGATCTAAACCAACCCTTTCCAAACCTAGAATTATATGATGATGAAGACATGGGATTCTGTGAGTATCATGAGTCTCTCTTCTCCTCCCCTGCTAAAGGAGAGATGAGTACTCTTGTTTCTCTCATGTCTAGCCCACATCATCTAACTACTACTGAGGTGGATCTCCCTGAACCTATTCAGGAGATCCATATGGAAATGGCTCTCACTTCCGCAAGTGACTAAATCATTAAGAACTCAACCATGGCAAGCTAACCCATTGATACTTCACTTGAAGTTGTCAGGGTGCAGGGGAAATCTAGCAGTCAAGAACAAAGTGCTGGTGATGAGTAAGAAGACCTTGGTCCTATTCTCTCATCCCCCCATGATTCTTCTGATGAAGATGAGGGGAACATGAGACTAAAGGTGCAAAAGCTGACTCAAACCTACACCTCTTAAGTCTCAAAGGTTAGTCACTTGGAATCTCAGGACACTACCCTGCAAAGAAGGGTCAATGATCAGCAACTTGAGATTTCTAATCTCAAGGAAAAACTAGCTGCGAGACTTTAAGGAGGACTCAACTAGAAAATAAGAACCTGTGGATGTGATATACCTGACCCCTAGCTTACCTATGCAAGAGGGTGATGCTACCAAAAAGGGGGAGAAAGTCCAAGCAATTATAGAACCTGGGAGTTCTTCACAGAGTATGGACTTTGAGAATTCACCACCCTCACTTGCAATTATCCATACTCAGTAACCTCTTCAAGTATATATGGATGTGGACTCACTCATACAAAGTTTGTTTGAGGATGGTATTCTAAGAGCTATGCCTACCCCATCTCATCACTTTGAGAATCCAATCATGAGATGGAGGTATGACACAGATAGAAGAGCTCTGGTAATCTCTAGATCTTAGAGGCAACAAGAAATCTTCAACTTCTCTAACTTGAGATTCTATGAGAGAACCTATCTGATTGATCATCCACTTGTCAACCCAAGTCAAAACAAGCAAGCTGCAAGGTTAGCAGATAGGATTCAAGAAAGGGTGCTTGAAGAGTTCAAGCTGAGATCCAGATTATATAAACAGAGGCTAGCAGGTAAAACCATTAGTCAACTCGATGTTGAGGTGGGCCCTAATAGCTTCGAAGGGGAAACTTTGGTTGAAGGCCCAATGGTTGAACCTGTGAACCTTAAGACAAGAACTCCTTCAGCACCCATTACCCTCAGTGAGGCACCAGCTGGTGAAGGTGTTTCATAGCCTCTCTCTGGTCGGAGCTTGACTGTTGAACCAAGCAATGAAGGCCAAAACTCTCTCCACCTTGAGTCATCAAGCCCTGTGAGTGACAAAGGGAAAAGGAAACTGACTCCTAAGGAGATTAAGGAGGATGAGAGAGAGAGGAAGAAGAAGCTAAGCGGAGAGAGTTCAAGTGGGTCTCCAGGCTTCATGGAAGCTGCTATCAGGGCTGCCACCAGGCCAAATACTCAGGATGATGAGTTGAGGGTAGCCAGGTTAAACTACTTAGGGACCAGGAATTACAACATTGATGAACTCATCTCTTTTTCCTTAGAAGAACTAAATGAATTGGCAGACATAGAGTTTTTAAAGGAGAAGAAGGAGGTAGAGGATGCAGAGCTGCTCCTTAAGATCAAAGAAGAAAAGAGGCAAAAAAAGGCCCTATAAGCATGCTCCTATCCTCTCCCCAGTTCTGGAAAGCCTAGAGACAGAGGCTGTGGCAACTGAACAACCTCAGGTAGACAAGGAAGCTGATAGACAAAACATGATTAGCTACCTGAGTACCACAGGCCTCTATCAGGCAACTGCACTTCTTCCCTTATCATATGAGCATATTGAACTTAAGTATCTTAAGAAGCTTGAGTAACAAGTTATTAAAAAACAAAAAGCTGCGAAGAGAAAGATGAGGGAAGAAGCTGCAAAGTGAAGAGCCATCATCCAAAAAAGTCAAAAGAAGTCTACTGATAGGCAGAGGATGATGAGCTTCTTGAAGCTGTATAGTTTCTTCGGATGGAGGCTTGGTCTAATGTCTTTATCCACTATGGATGAGCGCATTAGAGTGATCATGCAGAAGATTAAAATGGGAGAGCTTGCTGACTTGCCTTCTCCACCAAGTCAAGCTCCACCTAAAGTTAAGGTAAAGGTTAAACCCCATGAGACAACACAACCGGGACCAAGAGTAGCATCTCAGCCAACTTTATCTTCTAATCCATAGTAGGGTCCTAACACCTCTCCATCTGAACTTATGAGGGAAGAGGACCCAACTGAGAAAGACACAACAAAACAACCTAGTGCTGAAGGCCAGTCTTCTTAGTTAAAGGCTTTAAAGAGGAGGAAAAGGATGGCCATGAAGAGTGTTTCTAAGAAGAAGTCCAAGGCTTCCACCTCTACACCTTAAGATGAATCAGAGCATCTTGAGATAGTGCAAGAAGAGGCTGCTCAATGATTTCCAACTCAAGTAGAGCCTCTTGCAACTGGAAGACCCATCCAGACAGGTGGTATGTCATCAAAGATCAAGGGGGTGTCTATTTTTGGCAAGACATAGTTGATCTTCCTCTACATGATCTCCATGACATGAGAAGGTACTATGAGAGTCTGAGGGATCCTGGTTACTTGATGAAGAGAGGAGTGGTCTTGATCCTAATGAGAACTATCAATATCTAAGTATACTTCTCTGTTTTGGTAGCATCAGCCTAGGGGGAGTTTGTAAGGTTATATTTGTAAGGCTGATGCAACCAAATAAACCAAAGTAACTAAAGTGTCTCCAACATGCATGCATATTGTGTAGAGTAGAAGTTACTTCATAAGTTTTACACTTATCACAGAAAATACGTAGAAATTACTTCAGAAGTTTTACACTTATCACAAAAAATAATCTAAGTGTAAAATCTTCCAAAACCAAAGACCAAATCTTTCGAAGCCAAAGATGAAGTCTTCTGAAGCTTCAAAGACAAAGTCTTCCAAAGCTAATGAAGCGAAGACTGATTTCTTCCAAAGATAGAGAAGACATGCTTTCTCTGATCTACTTTTGTATAAAGCTAATACACTTTCCGTAGCAACTCTGAAGACTCACCAAGTTGTATAAGTTGATGAAAAGGTCCATTCTTTTACAACTATAGATTATGGTTTAGAGTCTGTAACTTTCTACTTTGTACCTTTTATCCTTTTTGTAATATATTAGGATGTGAGCTATGGCATGTCATAGTCACTTGTCAAAAGGCAATATGCCTTTTGACTTTACATTGATCTTGTTGTCTAGATTAGTGTTTCCAGCTGGCCTTTAAAGTATGGCCGGCTGTAGCATGTATTATAAAGTATCTCAGGTTCTTGTATTTCTTTTTATGCTTTGTAACACTTGTTAAAGAACTTGAGAGCAATATACAACATTCTTGAAAACCATATTAATCTGTTCTTGTTCTTAGTTTAGTCCCATTATTTACTTGTGTTCTTAGTATCTTTCACATATACCTGGTTCCCTATTTGATATGTTAAGTGTTCTAACACTCTCCTTATTATGAGACTAGTTGTATTGACCATCCCTTAAGTGGTCATGCATCTTCCTAAGTGGGATCTAAGAAGACTGGTGGAGAACCCCCTCCTGGATTCTGGTTTGAGTGAACGTGCCACGATGCTAGAGCATGAGATTCGACAGGGTGTTCAAGATAACTTTGCAGCTTTTGGATTTATGACGCCTGAGAGGAGAAGGTCGAAGAAGGATTTGGATTGGGAGATGGGTAAAGCAAAGATTGTTTTAAAGTTAAAGCCTGCTAAGACCATCAACAGAGTAAGGATACATGATCAACAACCTTTTAAACTGCAGAATTTTGAGACTGGTTCTATGATAACAAACAGGTGAAGCAGTAGTGAGGGTCAATAATGGAAATGAAATAAGGTTGTTTGATCCTATGGAGGTATTCTCATTCAGTGACGATGATCTGAAGTTGTTGTGTGAGAATCGGATTAAGGCTCGGGCAGGAGAAGAGACTAAAACTGAGGCCAGCTTGTTTGAGAGGGTAGCAAACAAAGCTCGGGGTGTAAGATCAGAGATTAAACAGCTCGCAAAGAGCATGCAGGAACATGAAGATCTGGAGACAGAAGTTAGAGACTTGGCGATAATGATGGAGCAAGCAAAGGTTGGAGCTGATCCTAAAGACCCGGCAGGTGAATACACCCCAAGGGGGAGTATTGATGATCATGTATAGGGTGGTATTCACCTTGTCGTTTGTTTTGGTAATAGGATCTAGTTTAGATTTGTCTTATTTTGTATTCTGTGGCATGCAAAACTGCATGCGAAACTACAGTTTCGCCCGGTAGTTTCATATGCCATAGTGCGAAACTGTATGCGAAACTAGGTCCTGTATAAATATGTTTGCTTGTTGCTCATTTTGTAACTCTTGGAGCTTTAATGATGTTACTGATTTGAGGTTATTGATCGATTGTGTATTGCTAGGAGCTTATATTTGTCATCTTTGAGCGTTATTTTTCTTCATCATTACAAATTCTTTTGCAAATGGTTTATCTTTACTTGGTCACAAGCTATTAGATATAGTGATATCTTGTGGATTCTTGTGTAAAATCTTCATCAAAAGCACGTTCAAACGATCATCTGAACCAACAGGTATCAGCTTAACAAATCTCGACATTTGAGCCTCCAATGTCTCACCCAGCACATGATTAAACATATTAAATCTTTATTGCCCATTATCTGCTCCTCCATGGTATCTCAAAAATCTTTAGCCTTTCTGAAATCCATGAACTTTTGAGCAATTTCAGTAGTAAGTGCCATAGTGATGGCACCATATGCTTTGTCATCAAGTTAAAGTTTCTTTATGTCTTCCTTATCCTAGAGGTGTTCAGGTTTGGGCACCAACTCTCCCTTATCATTGTTATACATAGGGATATACGGTCATTGTTTAATTAACCGTATCATCCTGGGTTCAATGTAAATAAAATGATTCTTAAAACGATAAACCAAGTGGAGATAATATTCTTCACTAAGAAGTCTAGGAGGTTTTGTGCTAGTTCCAATCTCATTGTTGAGGTTGAGGGTAGCGCTGATGTGCTTTAGATTTTCCATTTTAAAATTCAGAATCAAACTTTTCCAAAAGTTTCAAACTTGAAGTTCTCGTGAAGATCAGAGTTCTTGGGCAAACATGCACCAACTTTTTGCGTGATTAGTTTTCTAACTGAATTTTGCGAAAAGCAAAACTTCTCGCATGAATATGAACTTTTCGCTTGCGAATAACAAGTTTTCTCCCGATCAATTTTCTTCCTAAATTCGAAGATTCCACTTTCAATCTTTAACCAAATTGTTCAAAACTAATTGATTAAGCTTTCATTAAGTGATTTAGGTTCAATTTTGATCCTAAATGTCTCTAATTTATTGAATTAAGCTCATTTAACCACACGAACACCATCAAATCTACAATCAATAGCAAAATAGCTCTCAACATCTTCAAACGTGATTAAAAATAGCAGAAATCAAGTAAATCTTCAAAGGATTCCAATTCAAAGGTCAAGAACACTTGAAAAACACTCTTCATTCTTCAATTCAATCAATCTAGAGCAGACCAAGCTCTGTTACCAATTATAAGGATCAACACTTAACAATCAGAACAATCTCATGGCAAGAATGCGGAATAAAATCATCACGGTAAGAAGATAGAATAAGCAATGAAAAGAACTAGAATGTAAATGAACTTTGAAGTATATTGCACTCTGATTTGAATGATTACAATTACATGCGAAATCAGGAAAATGACAAAAGCTATCTAAATTACATCAACTAACAACTATTTATACCAATATAAAACTTATCTCATAGTTCTCGCACGATAACTAAGATCTCGTGCAAGATACAACTTCTTGGGTGGGAACTAATCTCGCGTGACTTGATATTCATCATCTTGATTTGATTTTCTGAGCCTCTATGTTCAATCCCTACATTATCTAATTATATAACTCATTGGAAAGCTAAAACGATAAACACATAATAGCCACCTAGAGTTATGCCATGAAGACCCAATATATTATTAAGCTAAAGTAAAAGATGGTTAGGACTCCCGTCAAGGATACCAAACCCATAAATACTTGGAAAGTTAACACGATAAACACATGGTAACCACGTCTATTCCCGTAATGTAACAGTAGCTATGTAAATCCTTCAATTTATGAATATACTAACATGAATACACGAATCATAAATATGCGTATTATATATGGTTACACATACACAATGTTAGGAGATAATCATACCTAACATAATGGTTTTCACAAATATAAGTATTTGGAAGCACACTTGTTCGACTTGACTAAATAATCAACCATCATTTACCATTCCTAGTAAAATGCCATAAACCACATAATAATATATGCATTTCAAGAATAGATGTTCTAAAACACAAGGTTTTCCAACAATATGTGATTATAACACCCTTAAGATCATCATTTCATCAAGTTTAACAAGCATGCACAATCATTGAAGAACATTCATAATCTTGTAATAATCATTAACCTAATCATCACCAAAAGTTACATGTAAAATGTAAAAGTTTGCTAAGTTTCATCTAATCTAAGTGATAAAGATTGTTTAGCTGATGAGGCTTACAAAACCCACAACCAAGCTCATTACAGTGGAAGAAAACATGATAGATCTAGAGATCTTCAAACCAAAGATGAGTAGAGGTGGGTTGTGTGGAGTTGAATCTTCCTTTGAAATGCTTGATCTTCAATCTAGCTTAAACTCGTGAAAGAACTCCTTCAAAGTTACCACAAAAATGGAGAAAAATTAGGGTTTCTACTCCAAAATTCATCTCCCCCAAAATGAAGAAGAAGAAGGGCTTAAAAGGGGGGCTTGATGCGTGTTATGACCATGACAGAATCAATCATGACCATAATGCGTAGGAAAAAGGGACCTGATGCATGTTATGCTCATGACAGAATCAGTCATGACCATAACAGCCTCTAAACTTCCAAAATCTTCATGCATTTCTTGTTTTTTCTTTTGAAATTATCAAGCAATCATCCCAAACTACAAAATTCAAATTAATCACAATTAAATATAGATAAAAATAAATTTGTAACAAAAAATCACAAAAGATGGGGAAAGATATGCATTATTAACATGTATATTCATTCACATATCACTAAGACAGAAGTCCCTTTAGCGACAAACAAGTTGTCACAGCCTATACCAACGATTTGTCGTCGCTATAAGGGTTGGTGGGATGGAGAGAAAAATAGGCGCCATTGCTGAAAGTTATTGTGATGCCCCCTCTTTGGTACAAAAAAGTAAAATTTATTTATTTTTATATTTTGTATGCTACTGATTACTGAAACCCCACAAACAACATCGTTCTTTCTGCGCTAAGCTGACGACATATTGTCAGTATAAGATGCTATATAATTAATTGTATCTTTAACCTATAATTAATAAATACAACATGTGTCAATGACATATTGTATCATTTTGTTTTTCATTATTTTGATTGCTAATAAATAACCGCCTCGGATCTTGCATGAACTTAAATTTGAGCTAATTTTATTGCTTTTTGTTGAATTTGCATAAACAATTTGTTTGTTGAACTATTTATTTGTTACAAATTTGAATTTGTAATGTTGTTTATTTTTTAAGCTTTCAAATATTAATATTTACTCTCCTGAAAAAACATAGACAAATTTATCATTCCAAGCCTAAAGCGACATGTCATCTCCACATGTCACAAGAAAAAGTGGTGTATTGGTTGCCATATGACAAAAGAAAACCACCTTAGCCTATGCTAGTAAGCATATAGTGATCAGATTATTTAATGAAAATAAATTCCCTTTTGATAAATACTCTATAGCTGCGTGTAATCGTTATATCTCAGGATTTTAGTTTTTTGGTTTTTATAAATCCGAAACGTCTATTAATTCGACATTGATAGCGACAAGATGTCCCCATAAGAGTAACCTATACCAACGACACTTATCCTAATGGAACTCTAGACCTATTTCAATGAGCCTATATTCATGACACTTTTCCTAAATCCAGAAAGTCTCTCTCATGGTCACTCTCTCTCTCTCTATATATATATCTTTATATAAATACTTCAAATTAAAACCCCCTTTACAATTCAAAATTACTCATAACCAATCAAATTTTCTCTTAAATATTTTATATCTTTTAATAATGATTAATATGATAACTTTAACTGATAACTTTAATATCCTTTAAATGTTGTACTTATCTATTATTTCGATTTTCTTTATTCATTGCACACTTAGTTCTTTGTTCTTTCTCATCCTTTCAAGAAGTATACTCAAGAGTTCTCCCTACCATCACATTATTTTCATCATTGTCTCCTACCACTCCGCCATCGCCATCGTCTGGAATATGTATGTTGGCCGACGATATAGACCTGTTATGTAAGTTGGGTAACTAAATTTGATTCTTGATTTTGTAGAGGCCTAATATATATGTATCTAGATGAGATCTATCACACTGTGACATCCGTCATCAAAATAGATGCATTGCATTAACTTTGATTTTTTGACTTCAAATTGGTCTAAATGTGGACTTTGACTTGAAAGTTGACCTAATGATGACTTAATCTGAGCTTAGTATATTGGATGCGTGCAGACATGTTAAGTGCTAAAACTATACACTATGTGCCTAATATGTGCAAATGGGTTAGTGAAAATAAGATGTTCTCCGTATTGGATGTACGACGATGATTATTTACCTTCGGCTTGATCAAGAATTGTCAAAACGTAAGATATTAAAATTTACGTTAAGAACGCAACAAAAATCGGAGTTTAGTGTGCTTTCTCTAAAGTCTACTAAACAGACTTAATTTAATTCAAAAATATAAATTAAATAATTTATATGCATATAACAGTCCGTTGGAATCGTATTAATGTGTATAATTTAAAAACGTAAAAATTAGACGACAGGCGGATCAAGATGAGACGTAACCGGACAAGACGAGAAAAAGGCCCGAGAGGCCCACTGATTGTGTGATAATAATTCAATGTTTAATTGATCTAATTATGTGATTTTACATCATGATTATGGTGGAATAGTTTCAAGTTGTTTGTGTTTTGATTTATAAGTAATTGGAGCTAAAGGAGGCTTATTTTGGAGAACAAGGATGAAAGATATAAATATCAAAAGTTACAAAAAAAAACAAATTTAGGTTTATAGGCGTATGATATGCCGAGTATGAGCGTATAATACGTCGGTCGGCGTATGGGCGGCGTATCAGTGGCCATATTTGGAAAAAATTACAGAAAGTTGGGCGTAGGAACACTAATATGGGCGTATGATACACAGGGGTCGGCGTATCATACGCCAGTCACCAACCAACCTCCGGATTTTATAGATCTTGAAGTTTATTTAAACACATCGAACCCCAATTCGGAAAACAACTTTTCCCAGCTGAAATCTAGGAAGTTTAAGATGATTTTGGGTACTTTCAAGCTTCCCAACTCACACTAAATCATCATTGATCATCATGAAATCATTATTGAAGAGGTAATGAAGATGACTAGTGGCTAGTTCGTTCTTGATTGCTTTCGGGTGGATAGTTCTTTCCAAGTGAGATGGTTAGTCGTGTTTAGGGTTTTTTATGTTGAACACTTTATGATTAAATGTAATTAAAGGTTTTAATTGAGTTAAAAAAAAAATTTATAAAGAAAGTTATTTGCTTTATCATCAGTTTAAGGTTTCCTTGCATCGTTAGCTCATTTAAACAAGTAGATAACTTGATATAGATGAATTAGTAACTTTGTGAATGAACGAGTCTTAAAAAGTTGTTCCTTGGTTATCATTTTAATCAAAACCTAAGATCTTGAGTCGTGTTATGCAACCCTAAAGTACACTTGATAACCCATTGATCTTGTAGAACTTGAAACCCGGAAGTGATTGTTTCTTGTTATTTAATCACATTCGTTTCAAAGTTTGTTGCTTTTTGCAATAGTGTTCTTAATTTCATCCAAAGTGTTAATCTTTAATTAAAAATTTTGCGTCTTTAAGTTAATCGAGTTATATTGTTAAACACTTTCCACATATTCCCTATGGAGACGACCTTACTTACCCTTACATAATAAAGGTAGCTAAGACTGATATATTAACTTGTTTTTGATCGAGTCTCGACAACTAGATCAAAATGGCGCCGTTGTCGGGGAATTAGTGCGCTTTGTGTTTAATAGTTTTTATTTGCTTTATTAAAAATTTATAAAAACCCAAAAAGATTTTACTCTTCTATTTTCTTTTTATTTGTTTTCTTGTTCAGTATTATGCGAGGTATTTTGTGTTTCTTGTTTGCAGGTAACTATTGTTAATGCATACAAGATTTCAGGAAGGGCATCACCATTGCAATTTGATCCAGAAATCGAGATGACTTCAAGAAAGTATAGTGTGTTTCACGAAACATCAACTTTAAGGATTTCTCAAATTCGTGGTTAGACAAGATCAGAAGAAGGTACATCATCAACAACGGCTCATCGGATTCTAAGTAGACCGTCAAGAATGCCCGAAAGTAGCCAATCAACAAAGATGAATAATCCAAAAAACCAAGGAGGGCCCCAACCCAACCAACCTTTGGAAGATATCCCATTACCCGTGTTCCCTAAACATGATGATCCTCCACCTCAACCACAGCCAGTGCAACCTCAACCTCAGGGGCCGATCCATGTAAATCAAGGTGTGCAAAACCAACCCCCGCCCATGAACTTCCAACCAATGCCAAATCTCTGGGTTCGTAATCCAAGTTTTTAGCATGATGTGGAAGGGAGCCATCATAGCAGTGAGGAATGGTTTTCAGTGGAAGGAAGTTATCACACTAATTATATGGATGAGTTAATTGAAGATCAAGTCGATATGGACAGACCAAACCAATATGATTTTGAAGATTGTGGGAAGCAAACAGGCTATCGAAACTGTCAACCAAATCGGGATTAGGGTGGTTATGCTCAACCACCTATCACAACAACGTTGAAGGTCAACCATTTTAATGGCATACCTGCCAATATAGGAGCGCAACATTATGTACCAACACATGGTGTGGATAGTCACTTCTGCCCCGCCATTGCCAACAATTCATCTCCTATAGTTTCACTAACATAAAGGGGATGAGCTTTTGAAGTCTGACCACAATGTTTAGAAATTCTCCCTCACTTCCATGGTATGGCATTTGAAGAACCCTATTTGAATATATTCGAATTTGAGGCATCATGTAGCACTATTGGTGGCCAAGGCTTTTCACTGGATGAAGTTAAATTGGTCCTATTCCAATTTACCCTTAAAGACAAGGCCAAACAATGGTTCCTATCTCTACCATCTGCAAGTATTCACACATGGGTACAAATACAACAACAATTCTTGGATGAATACTATACTTTCCAATGGACAAGTGATGCAAGGCCGGCCATTCGATGCTTTACACAACAATCAGGTGAACAGTTTCATGAAGTTTTTCACCAATTCAAAGAGATGCTAAGAACTTGTCCACATCATGACATAGTTAAGTAGGAGTTGATTTCAGCTTTTTATAATGGATTATCATCAGAGGGTACTAGAGATGTAAATTCCACAAGTGCAAGAACATTCACCTTAAACCATGAGGATGATGATTGGGATATTCTAGAAAAGATGAGTGTAATCTCCAAGAAGCGAGCACCATCAAGTCGGAGGTCAAGGGGTGCAAACGTGAAGATGGTGAATGATCATATGGCCATGGATAGAATTGCGGTTCTAGAACGAGAAATTGCAAGCCTTAAAGTTGGAAAGAGTGGCATGGCAAACATACCTAGTGAGTATGAAGTATGTGACATGTGCCATGACATCGGTCATACATCGGTCACATGCTACTTGAATTTGGGGAAGAGCGAAAGTGTACATCAATTACAAGGCCAAGGAGACAGGAAGACATATGATATGAATTCTAACACATATCATCCTGGTCTTAGCAATCACCTAAATCTTAGATATGGTAACAATACTAACCAATTGAATCCTCCTTTTCAGATACAAAATCAGGGAAGCAACCAATATCAAGGCCAACAACAAGAACACAATCAAGGCTGTTATCAAAGAAACAACTACAATCAAAGAAGCTACCCAATCAAAGAAGCTACCAACAAGGTGGTCAATATCAACAATGGAATCAACAACATCAACAAGGTGCTTCTACTAACAAGGGCAATGACAATGCAATTTTGTCAGCAATTCAAGAGCTTGCAAAGGACATGAAAGAGTTTAAGCAATTTAGAGAGATGCAAGAAAAGAACAATGAGGCCATTGCCAAGAAACTAGGACAATCAGCTGAACAATTGTCCGAACGAGAATCGGGAAAGCTTCCAAGTGATACAACAAAGAACCCTCAACATCAAGCCTTAAGTTCAAAGAATGTGCACATCAACTCGGTTAGTATCGTTCCTAAATCTGAATGTATTGATTGTGATTTAACCTCTACTCCTCAAGTAGTTATTGGTACCGATAAGGAAGTAGATGAAGAAGAAGGAAGTGACTTAGGAGAACCAATTATTCCCATTCAAGTTGGGAAATTTAAAATCAAGCGGACACTTTTGGATTATGGAGTCAGTGTGAGCATCCTTCCGGGAAGTTTGTATGACCAATATTACTTTGGCCAATTACATGAAACTGATAAAACAGTGGTGCTTGCTGATTCGACATGGAAACAACCCCGGGGGATGGTTAAGGATGTGATGATCAAGTTAGGAGAGTTCTACTGCCCTATAGACTTTATGGTGCTTGATTATGCACCAGTAAGGATGAATGAGCAACCAAAGGTAATTTTAGGATGACCATTCTTGGCAACAGCCAAAACTCAAATCAATTGCCGAGATGGAATTATCAACATGACCCTCAAAAACCATAAGTTTTTCTTTAGTGTGTTTTCAAAATAAATTACATATGTAGTTAACAATGATTGTTCTAAATCAGATACAACTAATGAGTGTGGTCCTCCTTACGTTTCACATGTAAGCGAGGATATCACGAAGAAGAATGCTTTTGATCCTTACAGGTGTGAGCTTGATAATGTGGAAAAGAAGGAGAATGTGAAGGTGGAGCCACCAAGGAATGAAAATCCGAGACCAAAGGTTAAGATAGGTACTCCACCGGATCATAAGAATTCAAGGATTAAAGAAGCAATGTTTGGCCAAAGCTGAGTGAACAAGAGAATCTATCAAGCCAAGAGAAGCATTTATTTGAAAAGAAGTTTGGAGAGAAGCACCCAATACGACCACCATAAGTGGTCTCAGATAAGGTCTGGCTGAAGACCTAAATCTTAGCGCTTGTGGGAGGCAACCCGAGAACTTTGTGGGTGTTTTCACTAGAAACCCTCACTAGACTACAACTCGCACTCAGGTCTACCGAGGGGCTTGTTGCATACGCTAAATGCAACAGTGATTCCTATGAAAGTGAGCTTTAATTCTTCTATTAGTTTGTGTGCTTTGTTTTGTTTTGATAATCAATCACGAGATGCAAGCACTCAAGTGTGGGGAGGCATAAGTCGGTTGATGAAGGCATCTGATAATGATTGTGATCAGGTCCATGTGCTCTTTCCACTACTTTGGTTTTGAACAATATTCTTTTCATGCTTGCATTGAAATTGGTTGATAATATGTTAGGATATGGCATACTAGTCTTCCTTCATAATGAATTGTCTTGTTTAGAAATAATGGGAATGAAATTAAGAATCTACTTCCCTATGTTATGAAAATACCAATTGTGACCACCATACATTCAGAACAATGTATCTCAAGTGTGGGGATAAGGGGACAAATGAGAAAAAAATTAAACCTTTTTAAAAAATAAATCTTCAAATTAAGCTTAGTTGTGCATGAGAACCAAAAAATTTTTTTCATGAATAGTTAATTATCACTTGTTTGTGCATGTATAGATCCCTTGGCATGCTTTTTTTGAAATTATAGTAAGCCATTCCCATCATGAGCTTTTATAAAATGAGCTAGAATTCTTAGGGAGCATAACGAATCAGTTTTTGATGACATATGTGCTTCACATTTTTAACCCTCTCTCCACCATTTTCATGAGAGTTTGAGCCTAATTGAGCAATTCATAGCATATGTTGATTTGCTTTATATTCTTTTCATAATGAGGGAAACCATAATGTGCATTTAAGTTAAAACTCATGTAATTGATGCGTGCCAAGATCATGAACCAATATGTGCATAAATGTAATAGAGGCATTAGGAATGAACCATTTTCTTAAACTTTTTTCTTTTTAATTCCATACCTTGATACTTTTCCTTTAGACACCATGTTGAGCCCCAACTTTTCGTTTGAATAACCCAACACAATAAGCCTACAAAGCCTTAGCCTTTTTATGAAGCCTAGGGTGATGAAGTCCAATCCATGACATACCTAGAAGTGTCATCTCAGTAGTAGGTCAATAATAGTATGACTGGCTATGAACATGTGAAAGAAGAAAAAAAGAAAAAAAGCTAAATATGAGGTCAAAATGACCAAAATATGAAGCAACAAAAATAGTGTGATAATTTGGTGATATTATTGCAATTAGAAGATCGAGGTTGATAAATAAAGACATCTAGCATGTTTAGATTAGATTTCATTCATCGTTAGCCACTCTAAAATCCCTATCCTATCCCACCTTAGACCTTAGCCTAACATTACAATCCATGAAGGACCACTTGATTTATGCATTATATTGTGTTAATTGATGGTGATATGATTAAAATACGAGCTTATGATGAAAATGTACATTCTTTGTTTGAGAGTTCCGGATATACTAGTATATAATCACTAGTCCACAAAACAAACCGAGAGGAGTGTTCATTGTGAGGAATATGAATGCATAAATGTATGAAGGAAAAGGTGAAGTTATGCCAACTAAAGATTCTAAGCTTAAAACATGAGTGGTATTGCATATTGGGTTATGAATCTTACATGATGAAAGTTTAAAACTAAGTATGCCTTGGGACCTTAACTTATACAAAGTTGTGATAACTTAGCATGTTTGATTAATTAGGGTTAATTGTGCAAGTAAGTTCGTTTAAGGACAAACAAAAGGATAAGTGTGGGGATGTGATCGTGTGATAATAATTCAATGTTTAATTGATCTAACTATACGATTTTACATCATGATTATGGTGGAATAGTTTCAAGTTGTTTGCGTTTTGATTTATAGGTAATTGGAGCTAAAGGAGGCTTATTTTGGAGAATAAGGAGCCAAACATGAAACTACAAGGACGGAAGATGTAAATATCAAAAGTTACAAAAAAGGCACAAATTTAGGTGTACCGACGTATGATATGCCGGGTATGGGCATATAATACGTCGGTCGGCGTATGGGCGGCGTATCAGTGGGCGTATTTGGAAAAAATTACAGAAAGTTGGGCATAGGAACACTGATATGGGCATATGATATGCCCAGGGTTAGCGTATCATATGCCGGTCACCAACCAACTTCTGGATTTTATGGATCTTGAAGTTTATTTAAACACATCCAACCCCAATTCAAAAAACAACTTTTCCCAGCCGAAATCTAGCAAATTTAAGGTGATTTTGGGTGCTTTCAAGCTTCCCAACTCAAACCAAATCATCATTGATCATCATCAAATCAAGATTGAAGAAGTAATGAAGACGATGAGTGGCTAGTTCATCGTTGATTGCTTCGGGTGGATAGTTCTTGCCAAGTGAGATGGTTAGTCATGTTTAGGGTTTTTTATGTTGAACACTTTATGATTAAATGTGATTGAAGGCTTTGATTGAGTTAAACAATTTGTTTATAAAGAAAGTTATTTGCTTTATCATCAGTTTTTGGTTTCCTTGCATCGTAAGCTCATTGAAACAAGTAGATAACTTGATATAGATGAATTGGTAACTTTGTGAATGAACGAGTCTTAAAAGATTGTTCCTTAGTTTTCACTTCAATTAAAAGCTAAGATCTTGAGTCATGTTATGCAACCCTAAAGTATACTTGATAACCCATTGATCTTGTAGAACTTGAAACTCGGAAGTGATTGTTTCTTATTATTTAGTCAAATTCGCTTCAAAGTTTGTTGCTTCTTGCAATAGTGTTCTTAATTTCATCCAAAGTTTTAATCTTTAATTATAAAGTTCACATCTTTAAGTTAATCGAGGTTTATTGTTAAACACTTTCCACATATTCCCTGTTGAGACGACCTTACTTACCTTACAGAATAAAGGTAGGTAAGACCGATATATTAACTTGTTTATGATCGAGTCTCGATAACCAGATCACCCACCCATTGCCCCCCTTGGCTGAATTCTTTCATAAGGGGGGAGTTTCCTCTTGTTGTCTTATTCTGACATTTTAAAAACTTATTCTTCAAGTTTTCTCTCTAGAAAACTGTAAGGCCCCGTTTCCAGAACGCTTACAGTTGGTCAATCATCGCATAAAACATATAAAACTCATCATTTTACAATGGAAATTTAACTTTTCGTTAATAATTAAAAGCATGTCAAATTATCATATCATTTCTTTTACATTCCAAAAATGTATTAATACAAAAAACATTCTCCAAAATATCGATACCAGACTTGAACCATCCCTACTAGCTTATGCATCCATGCCTGCACCTCCTCAGCATCAATAAATACCTGCCAACTATTATGCATACAAAAGTCAGCGACGGTAAGTGAGTTCTAGTTTTATAACAAAATACTTTACTTTTGTTTAAAACATTTTCCTTACTTTCGTATGTGATCATACATTATACATACAACTAGATAATATCATTATTATCTTCCATCATCGTTCATCATCATTCGTTATCATTCAGCATCGTTCGTTTCGTACTTTCTTTCATTATTAACTTTCACCTTTATCTAGATCCTGCCATATGCTATACTCCCACGTCATGCCGAAGCTGGTTCTGTGCTGGCGCTTACAAGTAAACCCCCACGTCATGCCGAAGCTGACACAGTACCGGGGTGGAGCGATAAGGATCCCGTTTTGTACTTTTCGGTCAATCTCAATGATTTGACCCCTGTACTCATTAACAGGGGTTAGCTAAAACATACACAGTTAAGCAAACTACTACCTCGTTAAGTTGTAAAACTCCATCATTTTGCTTACAAGACTTTACGTTCATTCATTATGTTCCACTTCAAGTTAACGTTATCTTTCACTTTCATTACATAATGCTTTACGTACATATACATATCACGCCATGTAAAGTCACATCATAATACATAGCATGGAACATCATCATCATAACAGCCGTACATAAGCATACATAACATAAACAAACATAGGCCACCATGAAATATCAATATTTAGCACTTAATTCAATTTCCCAAAATTACAAATATATTCCAAGTGTTCACAGCGCATGAACAAATGTACATTGGACAGCTTAAAATACTCTAAGTGTCCACAGCGGACAGACAAGGTCCACAGCGGATAGCCAAGGTCCACAGCAGATAGCCAACAAGTCCATAGTGGGTGAACAAGCCCACAGCGGATGAACAAGTCCACAGCAGACAAACCATAAAATTTACTAAGTGTCCACAGTAGACATGAAAGTCCACAGCGGACGCCATAAATCCTTCTAGGTGTCCACAGCGGACAGCATGCAAAATTCACCTAGTGTCCACAGCAGACACTTTATGTCCACAGCGGACAACATGCAAAATCTACTAAGTTTCCACAACGGACAACACACATGATTTTTCTAAGTGTCCACAGCGGACATTTTATGTCCATAGCGAACATCATGCATGATTCACCAAGTGTCCACAGCGGACACTTTATGTCCACAACGAACATCATGCAAAACATCTGCAATGCATCATACGTACTTCCAGTCCCCTAACATCACTCTAACTTATACTTTGCATAGATCTAACATATTACACACATAAAACATACTAAACATCATACAACAACATAGAAATAATCTAAAAAACATACATCAACCGTACACAGTCGTACATCATGGAAAATTCATAGTTTGGTTTAGAAACCTTCTATCCAGTATGCATAACAACCCTAAACACGTAGAAAACCAATAAAAGATGGGATCTAGAACTCACCTGAAACAGCTTTCGAGTAGAACACCTCAAACTCGAGAGCCCACATGAAGTTTTAGCACCTAAAACACATGAAAACGAGCACTTAACACAAGAAACTCGGTCCAGAAGCTGGAACCCGACTGAAAACCGAGAAGAATTACCTTAAAATCTCACCTTCTTGAAGAACTTTCCACTTTCTCTCTCTAAAACCGGATGTGAACTTCCTCTTCTTTTTTTTCAGCCGATATGTACCTGAAAGAGAGGGTATGGGCAGCCTTAACACCTTTTTGAACCCACTATATGCAAGTTTGGCCCTTGCATGCTTTTCACCCCTTGCTTTTGAACTAACTCCCTGTTTGCTCCCTTACATTTATTTTCTTTCTTTTTCTGAAACTTCCGGGTGTTACAGGTTCACCCCCCTTATATAGGTTTCGTCCCTGAAACCTGTCACTCCTTAAAGAGATCTGGGTAGTGCCATCTCCTTTCTTCTTTTGACTCCCAAATGGCCTCAATTCTTCAATGCAAAGACCATAGGTGCCACTTTAGAGAGGTTTTGGATAAATCTCCTGTAGTACTCACCAAACCCAAGAAACTACGAATCTCGAATGGCGTCCTTGGAGACTTCCATTTCATCACCGCCTCAACCTTTTTCAGGTCTACATTAATCCTTTCAGGATTAACCACATGACCCAAAACTGAATCTCGCGTAACCGGAACGCACACTTGGAGAACTTGGCGTATAGCTTCTCTCTTCTTAGCATCTCCAACACCTCGCAGATATGACTAGCATGCTCTTCTACGCTTCTCAAATAAATCAGGATGTCATCGATAAACACAATCACTGATTTATTTAGCATAGGTCTACCCACCCAAATCATCAGATCAATAAAAGCAGCTGGCGTGTTGGTTAAACCAAATGATATAATGGGAAACTCATAGTGTCCATAACGCATATGAAAAGCTGTTTTAGGAATATCCTGCTCCTTACCTTCAATTGGTGGTCACCTGATCGGAGATCTATCCTTAAGAATCACCTGGCACCTTGGAGCTGATCGAACAAGTCATCAATCCTCGGTAACAGATATTGGTTCTTCACAGTTAAATTGTTCGGCTCACGGTAGTCGATACACATCCTCATAGTATCATCCTTCTTCTTCACAAATAAGACCGGAGCACCCCATGGAGAGATACTCGGTCGAATAAACCCCTTGTCTAACAGCTCTTGCAGCTGAGTCATCAATTCCTTCATCTTGGAGGGAGCTAGACGATACGACACCTTGGCAACAGGTTGGGCATCATGTATAAGATCAATAAGGAACTCGATCTCGTGGTCAGGTGGCACACCTGGTAGATCCTTCAAGAACACTTCTGGGAAGTCACACGTGTCCGGTACATCCGTCAGTCATGTTACCGACACATCCACATCCTTTACACAGGCCAGATAGGCACCACTTCCACGTCTCATACACTTCTCTGCCACAATCATCGAAATCACCTTTGGAGCCGTACTAACTCTATCGCCATAGTTCATCACCGAACTCCCATCAGGCATGGTCAATTGAATCATCTTCTTACGACACAAGATGTTTTCCTCATAGGCTATTAGCCAATCCATCCCTAGGACTACATCAATTTGCCTAAGGGCATCACAAACAATCTAGCAGAGAACCTATGTCCTTTCAACCCTATGTCACGGTCTTCTACCATATCAGAAATCCTTATCGACTTACCAATGGTGGTTTCTACATTGAAGGGCTCATCTGTCTTCCTACTCCTAGCGGGCAACTTATCGTAAAAGGCAGCAGAAATAAAACTCTTACTAGCATTGGAATCAAAAAGCATAGAGGCACAAGTTTGGTTTACTAGAAATTTACCTGACATCGCGTTCGGGTCCACCCTAGCCTTCTTCCAAGTCATAGCAAATGCTCTGGCCTTCACCTTCTGCCCTCCTTCTCAGTCCCCTTCTTTCCCCCGGAGCTCTCAGCCCTCGACTTCTTGCAATCTCTGCTCATGTGCCCAGTCTCGCCACAGTTGTAACGTTTCACCATATGACAATTCCTTGCTATATGGCCCTCCTTACCACACTGAAAGAAGACGTTCAATCCCCACTTACACTCCCCCACATGGTCTCTCCCATACGTCTTGCATGCCTTCTCCCTCTCTGTTACACCTTTCGATCATCCACTTTCATCTTCTTACCTCCAGCCACAAAGCCACCACCATTATACCGCTTCTCATTCCCATTCCTATTATTGCCACACTTCTTCTTCTTATCCATCACCACCACCGTCTCTCTCTCGTCATACAGTCTCCCTACCAGATTGACCACTAACCTGAACGTACCTGGCCGAGCGGCGATCAGATGTCTGTGGATATCCGCCAGCAAACCCTGGATGTATCTTTTTATTTTCCATGACATAGGTGTCACATGCTCTAGCACCAGCCTCACCATCTCATTAAACTTATTTGTGTACTGCTGGAGCTTCATAGTTCCAACCTCCAACTGCAGGAACTCTCTTTCTATCTTGTCGAGTTCCCTGTGAGGACAAAACTCCTCGATCACCAGCTCCTTCAGTTCATTCCACCTCATTCTTCCAATTGCCCTGCTACCCTCGGTCTGGACAATGTTATCCCACCAGCATAAGGCCAAATCCACAAATGAGTGGGTAGCAAACTTCACCTTCTCGTCCTCCCTGCACTCACTGATATTCAATACAGCCTCCATCTCTCTCACCTATCAGTGAGCAGCAGCGGTACTCCTATTCCCATCAAATGTTAGGGGCTTGCATCTCTAGAATGCCCCATTGATCGGTTCAAAAGGATCGAATCTGTGATGATTTCGTGATGCAATGATCAATTCAAACACAAGTAATCAAACACAAGAAATTATATCAAAAAATTCATAGATTCATTGATAGTAAATGCATGGATACAATGTGTAGGGTTACAATTCGTTTAACTGATTCTAACAGTCTAGTCTGTTCTAGTCTGTCTAATCTCACTCGTCTTGTCTAGTCTTATCTACCCTGCACATACATAAAATATTCTATATATACTATCAAGAACTTAGGAACATATATTTACAAATAAGTCCCTATACTATGAAAAAAAAACATACAAAGACAAAATGTTAATCTTCTAAGAATCTAACAATACTCCCACTAAGATTACATTTGTCTTCTATCTTCAAATCTTCAGTCTTCATGATCTTGCATCTTCAATCTTCAATCTTCAATCTTCAATTTTCAATTCTTCAATCTTCAATCTTCAATCTTCAATTCTTCAATCTTCAATCTCCAAAATAATCTTCTGGCTCTTCTTTCACCTTGAACATCGGCTTCTCTTTGTAAAGCTCAAGTTCCTTCAGCCCTTTTGCTATCGCGGACTTGAATTTTCCTGCAAGAATACCTTGCTCAGGCTTTGAAGCATTAGTCTTGATTTCCATCTGGTTCATCTTCTCCAGCGTCTCCTTGGATAAACCTGCAATATCATTGTTTGCATAGAATTCCAAAGGTTTTGGATAATCTTGAGAATAAACTTCTAGCACTCCTTTACTTGATATCCTTATAAACTCAATCGACTTGATATCTTTCTTAACAATGTTTGCATACGCCAATGCTTTGTGTAATGTAATTTGTTCCATTGCAGCATCCATTACTTTGATGATCATCATAAAGTACTTCTTGTCGTTTTCAGCAACTTCCAAAGAAACACGTTCAAACTTTTGTGTAGAAAAAAATGATATCTAACTTGGATGTAGCAATTAAAGTTCAAATACTCCAAAAAGTGAGATCATGTCTTTATCCCAATCGTTGAGATTTCGGACAAGTTTTAACTCAAAAGTATCAACATTATGAAACCATCTTAAAATTGGCTTTGTAGTTTGAGTTCCATCAATCACTTTAAGTCCTGGATTAGTTACTTTCTCAAAGTATTTATCACTGAATGCTTCCAAAAATTTCTCTTGTTCTTCAGCTTTATCAGCATATTTTCTTCTGCTCTTCAATGAATTGAAATATACTTTGTCTTCTTGATCACAGCAAGTCTTCAAAAATGAACTCATTCTAGATATACCTCGATTCAGTAACTGTACAAAGTTTTCACCGCGACTTGCTTTGGTTGGGTTAATCAAAGGCAATCTGTTTAATTCTTTCAAGTCTTGGACTGGAAGTTCAATGATGCTCGAAGTAAAAGTGATAGACATCACATATAGCATTTACTCGTTTAATCAAAAATGCATCAAAGATTTTGTCATACTTCCATGCGACTATCTTCACTTCTTTAGTTGTATCAGGAACAATCATTGCGTTAAGTAATTCAAAAATCAATTGTCCTTTTTGTAAAACGTTTCAAACTAAATCACCCGTAGTTCGAGCTTTATTCCAAAGTTGTTTTTGTTAAACTGACACCTGATAAGCTTGTTTTTCATTTTCAAGAAAAATCTTCATTAATTCGTTTCTCCTTTCATGACCGCTCCTTATCAATTCCATATTTTTTATCTCTTGAGGCTTTAAAATCCTTGTTCTTTTAGTAAGCTCAAGGTATTGTGGGTTATCCATGTCAAGCAATATCATTCTGTTTGTCTGCTTCAGTTTCTTGAAAACTTCTTACAAAGTTTCTTAGTGATTCTGCTTGAAGTCTGTTCAGCTTTTTCCTTGGATAATTCCTTGATTGCAACCATAATCTCATTGCAATAACATTCATATTTTCTGGATCTGGGTGATATAATTCTGAAGAAGAAAGTTCTTCAACATTTATACTTTCACTAATTGGGTTCCATTCACCGTGTTCTACAACAATCTCATTCGGATCCACTGGTGCAATGGATTCAGCAGTTATGCACTTTGCATATTCTTCATTAATTTGGGATACAGTCAACCCATCCCGAAAAACTCTGTTATATTTCATGTTAACTAAGTAGTTATACTTGTCCTCAACATCCATAGGAATATCATCTGTTATAGCCTCAACAGGAGAATGATTGACTTCTACTATATCTTTATCTTCTAATACTTTATTATACCATGCATCTTCTAATTCTGAATCTAAATCATCAAGAGCTTCAATCTTCTCTTGTGCTTCAAACTCTTGACTTTCTTGGATTTCAGCTTCAGATGCAATCATTTGTGCTTTCGATGAAGATTCCGCACGAGCTGATATATCAACTTCATCAATCTTTCTCTTCCCTTTATTTACTTCAGCTATCTTTTCAGCATCAATAGGAGTGACTTCAGATACAATCATAACATTAGAAGATGGAGATTTCAAGCTTTCCTTCATCTTTTCAAATTCTACTTTCAATGCCTCATGACTTTCTTTTAACTCTTTGAACCTTTCTTCCATTAGGTCATAATCTTTCATCATTACAACAAAATTTTGTAGATTCTCTTCTTTTTCTCTTTCCAAGTCAGCAATCATAACATTTTTGTTTAACAGTTCTTCTTAACTTCTCATTTTCTTCTTTTAGATTCTCAAATGATTTTATCCTTGTTTGAGTTTTCTTCTTTCAAGGACTTTATCAAATATTGATCATCTTTCTCTTGTTCCTCATCCATATGCACAACAAGTTCAATAACCTCTGTGTTTTGAACATCAAAATCTAAATACTAATTAATGTCATCATTAGAATCATCAACATTTTGAATCTCTTCTTATTGTTCATCTACATGCTCAACTTCTTCCATAACTTTTTCAATTGCTTCATTAATGATTTCGTTAATTTCATTTCCACCATAATTTCCATCATTATCATCATCAGGTGTAGAACTAGAACTATCATCATCAATATTCTCATCATTATCATCATATTTATCTTCATCTGCATCAATTAACTCTTGAGGATCTACTTCAATCAGGTCGTTTGGATCAACCGGTTCATCCTCAAGTAAATGAAATGATCTTCATTTATGTTCACCTCATCTTGAGCCACAACCCTCATATAGTCAAACATTGGTACATTAGGAGCACCAGTAATCATTGATAGTCATTTGTATGAAGTTTCTATCATATGCTCAAGAATCAATCTTTCACCACCAACTCCATAAGCATGATAATCAGGATTGGCTTCATTTATGATCATCTGCAGGAATCTGGGATACTTCAGATACTTATTTCTGATTCCTTTCTCCAAGTTAAAGACAAATCAATTCATAATCCAACGAGCCATGTTGAATTTTTTGTTTGTTGCAATGGCAACAATTGGAGATGTTATATCAACAGGAAAAGAGTTCCAACCCGCACTTCGTTTGGACATACCATGTTGGAATATATAACATAATAATTTCCAGTGATTATACACTCTTGCTCGGAAAAATTGTTTCCTCTGAAAGTTATCTGGATGACCCATAGCAATAAAAGTTTCTCTGCACTTATCAAAAGTTAATTCAGCCAAATCTTTTGGGTCATTTATTCCCAACCTTAGAGCTTCACGAATGGCTTGTTCAAATACTTCTACCATCCTTTCATTAGTAATAAAACCACAAACAACTTTTCTACCTTCCTCATCTATCTCCACATTAGCAGTGTTCCAAAACTTCTTAATCAATCTAGCATAGATGACTGGTTGGTAACACATATCATAAACATACTTCATGCTTAACAGAAATCTGATCATTTCTTCATATCCAATGGCATCTCGAACATCTTCGTTAAGAAAAGCAGCTATATTATGCTTTGATTCAAACTTAAGCTCATCCATCTGTATGCATAAAACAAAGAAATTTAGTCACTTTTAAATTTCGGCCTTTTCACGCCCCTCTGAGGTGCACCATGGAATGAGGTACAACATAAGCAAGTAAGCGGGTGCGCAAGAGCACTTTGCTCTCCTAAGATCGTCCACCGCAAAACTTAAAAACAAATTGAGATTTATCAATTTTGAACCAAAACACTTAAAAATTTTCTAAGTGTTTATATATATCTTATTACATGAACAAGAGTATTTGGTTACAAGTTTGATTTACACAATTCATAATAATCAAGTAATGCATTAAGTGTCTTGAACTTTGATTAGATTTCAATTGAATTAGCATTTTTAAACTTTCAAACTTAACTTTTACAAAAAAAGTTTCTAAGCGTTCAGCATATTCTGTCAAGAGCAGATTGCATTCAAGTTAAGGTTTGAATGATTTAAAGATACCAAATCATTGAAATTTTTCTCAAAATCAGATTAGTGAATGAATTTTTTTGATTTATTTGACATTTATTAACAATTTCATGAATTTGACTGTTCATATTCAAAACCAAACTGATGAACTCAAAATCATCAAGAACACAATTTGATGAAATACTGGTTTAATCACACCAATATGTTCGAAAACATATGTATATCATCATACAATGTCCAATTTCAGTTGATTGCTCATATTATATTCACAAATTTCAGTTTTTCATTCGACTAGGGTTCATACACCTACACAGAACTAAAACGCCTAGTTAAATTCGAAATGTAAACTTGAAATCTGATGAATATAATCTCAAAATGAAGTTTAGATTTAGTGTATCTACCTATGAATCACAAGTATTTACACCAAACAATCAGAAATTATGAACTGGGTGTATCGGGTGAATGGGTGTCGAGAGTGTTTATCAGAGAATATGAGTGAATAAATGAAAAAATCACAAGTGTTGAATATATATATATATATGAAAATTTAGGCGCACGCGCATTGTTTATGCGCATGAGGTCAGGCGTATTAGCACTATTCTGTCGCATGAGACAGTTTCACTAAGTTTTTCAGGAGCATGAGTACTTTTTGTGCGCATATGGTTTAGACGCATGGGCACTGTTCAGGCGCATAAGCACTGTTTAGGCGCTTTGGCACTGTTCAGGCGCATGTGACTAGATGAAATGCTCAACACTTGGTAATTTTTCACTTCAAACGCCTGACCCTTTTGAGGCCTGGTACTGTTCAGGCGCATGAGCATAAGATGATACGCCCAATACTTAACCAATTTTCAGACACATGACAACTGTTTAGGCGCATGTGCTTGAATGAAACACCCAACACTTGTACAAATTTCTGAAAAAATCACCATACTCCTGAATTGGACTTAAGAGAGTTGTTCAGGCACATAAGGATACTTCCATAAGTCTTGACATTTGTAATTTTTCTCATCATTCATCTGAACACTATTTAAACACATTAGCACTATTCACACTCAATTTTCAACACTTAGTCAAAATTGTTTGACTAACACTCAAATTTTCATTAATAACCCTCAATTTTAACATTTTTGATATTCAAATTTTTTTTTTTCAAAAATTAATTTCCCGTCATTTTAGACTCTATTTAATTTTTACAAAAACAAATAATCTCATTTTGTTTGCAAGAAGCTTTTCCACTGATTTTGAATTCTTTTTCAGGTTTATTTTTACATCATATCAAACACACATATGTTTGAAATTGCAGCTTCATCCTTTCATCCAAAACACTTTATTTTTTATTTTTCACTTTTTGAAAATCAATTATTTACTCTTTTTCATTTTTACTCCCCCTAAATATTTAAGTTTTACAAACTTAGAAGTTTCTTTGATTTTGTAAGAAGAGAAAACTAATCATTATCAACATGTCTGCACACAGAAAATCATGCAGAAAATCAAAATTAAAACAGAATAAAAATCTACTATATACAATTGAATCACATGCCTGTAGTGAGATTATATCAGTTAAGATCAGCATATTAAAATAAAATAAAATAGTGGATAGTCATAGACAGTGATTAAATCCTGATCAAGTGTGTTCCAGATCAGTATTTCTACTACAAAGGAGACACGAGATCTAAGGACAGAAAATGAGTGTTTTTGGCAAGATACTCAGCACACCAACTTTTTCAATTCTTGGATTGATTAAGGTACGATTAGATATAACATTATGTAAGTCACACTTAGACTTAGAGTGTTCAACCCTCATAAAGATCTGCAAGAAATCACCTTTCTCAACTTGTTAACCTGACATATACTTATAACCAGATCTCATGTGGAGATTATGCACATTGGCATCTTTTGCATCAAATGAGAATATCCAGGTCTGTAATTACTTACAACAAAGGGTATCTCGTCACTTCAGGTCTATGATGACTCATAACAGAGAAGTGAATAGATGCTTTAAATTATTAGAGCTCAATGGTTATTCATATCCCCACCAGGTCTGAGATTATGACTTAACAAGCAATCAATTTGAGAAGTCAACACTACTTATTGGTACTAAAATGGACAAACATGAATGCATGAGTGATTTAGTTTGATCACAAGAATTTACTTTTTCAACATAATTTCATGAGTTTACCTGCACATCATATCTGATCACGTCAGACTTTAAAAGCGAGTGAAGTATGCAACTGATCATAACTAATGTATCTATCATTTCTCACAAATTGCAAAGACAGATTCAGTCCTAAACACTTAACTAACAAGAAAAACTCTATTTTTGTGTTTTTGTTTTATATTTTTCTATTTGATTTTGCAATTTTCTATTTATGTATTTTCTTTTTCATTTTCTATTGAGCAAACACACACAATATATACAATTAGGCAGTTAACTTTGACAGTTTCTCTATATTCAAGATTAAGCTAAGGGAGGGTTCTTATCATTTTTAATGAATCAAACAACTGAATTAAACTCAAAACTAGTTTTTAAACATGATTAATAAGTCCAATTGACTCGACCAAATATTCAAATCGACCTGGTAAAAAGGCTTTTGTAAATAGATTAGCCAACTGTTTTTCAGTTGCGATTTGAATCAAAATGATTAAACCTTTTTCAGAGTTATCTCTGAGAAAATGGTATCGAATCTCAATATGTTTTGTTTTTGAGTGCTGGACAGGATTAGCTATAATAAACATAGCATCAGTGTTATCAATGTAAATAGGAGTTTTAAGAAAATTGAACCCGTAATCCAGCAGTTAGTTTTGTAACCAAAGGATTTGAGAACATCCTGCTGAAGCAGCCATGTACTCAGCTTTTGCGGTTGAAACAAAGACATTTTTTTGTTTCTTACATTTCCATGAGACTAATCTGGGACCTAAAAACTGACAACCACCCGTAGTAGATTTATGATCTTGGAAACATCCTCCATAATCACTATCTGTATATCCATGTAACTCGAAGTTTCCTTCATAAGGATACCATAGCCCTAAAGCCAGTTTTCCTTTGAGATACCTGAATATTCATTTAACAGCAATTAGGTCAGATTGATACCTGGCACAGACACAAACAGCATACATTATATTAGGTCTAGATGCAGTAAGATACATCAAAGATCCAATCATAGATCTGTATAATGTTTGGTTAACAGATTTTCCTTTCGGATCAGGTTCAATCTTGGAATTTACGTCACCTGGAGCTATGACAGATTGACAATCTTGTAGATTAAATTTCTTCAAGAGTTTATCAACGAATTTCTCTTGATTGAGAAAAATTCCATCTGCAGACTGCTTCACTTGAAGACCAAAGAAAAAATTAATTTCCCCCATAAAACTCATTTGGAAACGAGACATCATGATTTCTTCAAATTCATTGCACAACTTTGGACTTGTAGAACCAAATATGATATCATCAATATACACTTGAACACATAAGAGATCATCAGCATCCTTCTTAATAAACAAAGTAGGATCGATTTTCCCTCGCGTGTATCCATGTTGGATCAAATGTTGTGATAACGTTTCATACCAGATTCTAGGAGCTTGATGTAGACCATACCGTGCTTTGCTAAGCTTGTACAAACGATGAGGATATTCTGAATCTTCGAAACCTGGAGGTTGCTTGACATACACATCATCGGTGATTGGTCCATATAAGAAAGCACCTTTCACGTCCATTAGATACACATTGAATTTCATAAATGATGCATAAGCCAGGAAGACACGAATTGATTCAAGTCTTGCAACTGGAGCAAATACTTCATCATAATCTATTCCTTCTTCTTGGATGTAGCCTTGTGCAACGAGTCTCGCTTTGTTGCAAATAACAAATCCCAGATCATTTGTTTTGTTTCTAAACAACCATTTTGTGCCTATGGCATTTTCTCCTTCAGGTAAATCCACAAGCTTCCACACTTCTTGTTTACAAAATTGCAATAACTCTTCTTGCATTGCGTCAATCCAACTATTGTCCTTTAACGCTTCGGTGATGTTTTTAGGAACAATTTGAGATAGTAAACACGAGTATAAGCAAAGGTTTGATTGTTCTGATTTACTTCTTGTCATTCTCTCATTCAATGGACCGATAATCTGAGATGTTGGATGGTTCTTATGAACACGAGATGTTGGAATCTCATTCACTTGAACATGAACAACCAGATTAGATTGGTTCAAGTCAAAAAGCTGATGCAATAAGTTCAAAGAATATGGATTGAAATTAGGAACTTGATCGATGACGTTCCGGACTCAAATTGTATAATTTCAGGACCATCATTAGGAATAGGTTATGAAACATTTGTATTTTCAGACAAGGAATGTTCTTGAGCTTGTTGAGATTGATCATGATTTTCAGACTGAAATATAGGATCTTTCACAAAAGAGAAAAATGGATAATCTGGGCTTGAGTCATCCATATCATCAGAATCAGAATTATCGCTGAATGATCCGAGATCTACTTCTTGTTTCTTCTTCTGACCTGTAGATTCAAACAAGTTAGAATTGAAAGAGTTTGACAAAGAATCTAAATCAAATAACCAAGATGGACCATTTGCAACTAATGGAAAAGAGTTTTCAAGAAATTTAACGTTAAAAGTTTCAAGGATAACATTTGTCCTAGAATTATAAACTCTAAAAGCTTTTGAAACCAATGAATATCCAACAAAAAATCCTTCATCAGATTTTGCATCAAATTTTCCTAGCTGATCACTTGAATTTAAAATCAAAACTAGACAACCAAAAGATTTAAGAAAATCTTTATTAGGTTTCCTGTCAAACATCAACTCATAAGGAGTTTTTTGTTTATCTTTCACAATCAATAAACGATTCTACACAAAACATGCAGTGGATATAGCTTCATCCCAGAAAGTGATTGGAATTTTGGCATCTGCTAGCATAGATCGTGCTGCTTCAATCAAAGTTCTGTTTTTCCTTTCAGCAACTCCATTTTGTTGTGGAGTTCTAGGAGCACTGAACTGACGAGCAATACCTTTTTCTGCACAAAACATGCCAATATTAGCATTTTTAAATTCCATACCGTTATCACTTCTACTTATTTTGACCTTTTGTTCTAATTGATTTTCTACTTTAGTGATGAATTCTTTTAATAATTCGGTCGTTTCAGATTTAGCATGCAAAAAGAAAACCCAAGAAAATCTTGTAAAGTCATCAATGATAACTAAACAATAAGATTTCTTTCAAATACTCCAAACATTTGTTGGTCCGAATAGGTCCATATGCAACATCTGGAGAGGTTTAGAATTTGAGTTTATCTGCTTGGGCTTATAAGACGCTCTGTGTTGCTTTCCTTTTAAACATGTTGAGCAGAGATCAGTTGTGGCAAACTTCGTTGTTGGAAGACCTACAACATGATTTCCTGCTACAAGCTTGTTCATGTTCTTGAAATTGGAATACCCGAGACGTCTATGCCAAAGCTGACTTTCATCATTTGATGCTTGAGCAATTAGTCATGTTGTTTCTGTAGAAGGATAAACTTGAGATATATCTAACTTGTATACATCTCGATCCCGAACAGCTTTAACAACTACCCATTCTTTGCTAATCTGAAAACCTGGCTTCAAAATATAACAAAATGAATCATCAAATAAAACAGAATAAGATTTGTGACAATTTTGGAAACACTTAAAAGATTAAAGTTCAACTGTGAACAATAGTTGACTTTATCAAAGCTTATAATCCCATTGGATACAGTTCCTTTGCCTGTTATTTTTCCTCCTGCATCACCTTCAAAAGCAACATCTGTACCATCTTTTAACTTAAATTCTTGAAGAAAGGCATGGTTGCCTGTCATATTCCGGCTACACCCACTATCAACATACCATGTGTTAATAGGCCTTCTCGTGAATACCTGCATTTCAAAAAGAATTAAGTTGAGTTATCAACCCAAGCCGAGATGGTCTTGGGCTTGCCAAATTTATCAACAATGGTAAACTGTTTAAAGTGAAGTTTTTCAAATCAGGCTTATTTTTGACAAATTTATCAATTCCATTTCTTACAAATTTTTTATTATCTTTGATTTGTTTTGTCCTTAAAGCATTGTAACTTTTTTCAAGATCATCATCAAGATATTTCAAACCATCAGACAAAAAGTTTTGTTTACCAAGCTTCCCACCATTTATTCTCACAGATCGTGGAATGAATTTTCCTTGATTATACTGCCTTGGTTTTGCAGCGTAAGAATCATCATAATCAGAATCATTTCTTCAAAAAGATCTCAAGCCTAAGGAAGGTTGTTTTATTAATCTTTGAAAACCAACACTTTGATTTCTTTGAAATTATGGATTGACATATCCATTTCTTAATTGAGAATTTACATAATCATTCCTTGGTGAGTTCTTTCTGAAGTAGCAATTCTCAGTTTTGTGAGTTCTTTCATCACAACAGGTACAATATTTGTTGAAATAACAATCAGCTGTTGAATGGTTTCTCATATCACATATATGACGATACCTGTTAAAGAAACATTCTTCATTCTTATGATTGTACATATCACATATTTCACAGTACCTTTGAAATTTAATCAATTGTTGATTAACTTTAGATGTGGATGCCACATTTGATCCTTGTTTGGATTTAGGAGTTGAAAAGTTAATCTGTTGTTTTTGATTTGTGAATTTGTTCTTTTGAAATTTGAGTTTAGATTTTTTAGCATTAACATCATTTCTCAACTCCTTAGATACAAATCGTTTATTGACAGTGGAAGACTTAGAATCTGAACCTGTTTTTAGATCAGAGTTGGATTTGTTCTTTGGATTAGATTTGATTTCTGGAATTTTGTTCATGTCAAAAATACCTGCAGATACAAATTTCACAGGTTTGAGCTGATTTGATTGATTTGTTCTTTTGATTTGACTGTTTTGAATTGTATTCTGTGTTGATTTAGCTTTAGTATTTTTTTCTTTCTTCGTCTTTGGTTACTAGATCTCGATGATCTTTGTTTGCTTTCAGATTGAACATCTTCAGGTGAAGATTCTTTTTCAATTTCTTTTTCTTTCTGTTCTTTCTGCCATTTAATATACTCTGGATTATTTAATCCATAAGAAATTGAATCTTCAGATGTTTCTTCATCTTGTTTTGCTTTCTCTTTATTTTTATAGTTTTGATTGTCATTCTTTTCACTCACTTCTTCGACAATTGACACTTTTGGAACAAACATTTTCTTAGTTATTGGTCGTGGTTCATATGATTTAACTTTCACCATGTGACTATTTTTAATCTTTTCAGAATCATGTTCCTCAAATATCTCAACATTCATTTTCTCTTCATCACTCTCAGAATTCTTTTTCTTGTTTAGGAATGCTCTTAGCTTAGCTTTGTTTTCAGGTGAGTGATCATGCATGTTGAAGTTTTCTGGTAATGTGTTTGTGATGGATTCAGGCATTGGTTCATGTGTAAAACCTAAACCCGCTTTTTGTTTGTCTTTTCTCTCACTTACCAGTTGTTCTACAATTTTTTTTGAACTTTTAACATTTGCAAGATCAACTTGTGTTGTAGCATATGCTATTTTCTCTTCTTCTAAATTCTTTGTCATTTCTTCAAGTTGTTTTGTAGCAATTTCCAGTTCTTTCAATGTTTTATTCCATGATGTTTGTAGAGAGAGGATCTTTTCATCAGATATTTTGTGATCGTTTTTAAGTTTGTTATGCATTACTTCCTCTTGTTTGAGCTTGTCACAAATTTTGTATGAATAAGTTCTATAGTACCTACTTGTTCAAAGCAAGCTTTAATGAACATTTTTTCTCTTACTTCAACTGGAATTTCAGGATATTTTGAGAAAGAAGTCTCAGAGTCAGAAGATGAATTTTCAACCTTTGGTTGATCTAACTATGCCATTAGTGCAACTTCTTTTGAATCCTCTTTAGGATCAGATTTATCACTCCAGTCATACTCTTCTTCTACATTTTTTGAGTTATCTTCAGCCTTAGGATCACTGTCTTCTGACCAATCTTCAGTTTGAATTTCTGCAACAAGAGATAAATTACAGGTTAGATCAGTTGTAAATTGTTCAGCATAAGCACTCGAGTCGTATCCATCTTTAATGCTAAAAACTAGAGCTTTCTTTGGCTCTTCAGATGCTTTTGATTCATCCTTAAGTTCTGGCATAGGAAGACTCTGATAAGGCTTTTGAAATGTCTTCTGAGACTGCTGATGATATCTTTGACTGCTAGAACCTGCTTGACCATTTCCTCCTTGGTTTCTGGGAGCTTTACATTCCCTCGAGAAATGACCATAGTTGTTACAGTTGAAACATCTAGACTTTCATTTGTCAAAGCCAACAGTTTTGTTAGCACTTGGCTTGTAATTCCTGTTGACATAGGAGTGTTTCTGAGTTCTATATGCAATCATCACCATTTGCCGGTTAAGTCCATCTCTTCTACATCATCTGGATCCATCTCGAACAAGTCCTGCAAAACAAGATCTAATTGTGTTAAATGACTACCTTGATAAGCTTGAAAACTTGCCATAAAAGCAGCAAAAGCAGATTTAGACTCATTATCATGTAAAAGGATGTTAATAACATCTTTAACTTTGCTAGTTTTAGCAGAGTTAGAAGATGGAGTCTTAGTTTGAGTTTTAGGAGTTTGAGTTTTAGGAGGAGACTGAGGTTGAGGTTGAGTTGCATAAATAGGAGCACTTGTGTAAGAAGAATCTGTAAAGAAACCAGATCCGACGAACAAATCACCCTCTTCTTCTTGAGATTTATCATCTTTGTCCAGAAAAGCATTTCCACTGTGTTAGCTGGAGATGCAACATACTTGTACTGAGACATTGAAGCAGCACTATCACTGTTTCTTGAGCTTTCATCAATCTCAATAGATTCAATCTTGGCAATCAAAAGATCTAAATACATAGGGAACTTTTTAGTATGCTTTAACAGTGTAACTGTCTGTTTCCATGAAGATGGAAGAGCATTGAGAAGTCTGTAGTTTAGATTTTTTAGATCATTTTTTATACCAGCAGTTGACATCTTAGTAGTTAGTTGCACAAATATGTTCATCATTTGATTTATTGTTTCACCAGAGAGACGCTCAAACAACTCAAACTGCCTCTTAAGTTTCTGCTTTTTGAGACCTTGTATCATTTTTCCTCCTTCACATATGATTTTCAAAGCTTTCTACATAGTGTACCCAGTTTGATAACCATCAAGTCTAGTCAAGACTTCCAATGGTAATCCTTTACACATCAATGAATAAGCTTTGATATTATTCTTCACTTTCCTTAAGTCATCACCTTGCAAATCATCTTCAGGATAAGGTTCTTGAGAGTCTTTTGTGTAAACAAATCCTCTATCAGGACCATTAGATATAATCGGGATATGAGGTCCTTTCTCTATTGACTTCCACAAGTCAGTGTCAATAGAATTTAGATGATGCTTTAGTCTTAAAGACTAGTTCTTGAAATCAGTTCTGTTCTTTAGCTTTGGAACCCTGTTCTCATAATCTTCAAACTTAACCATTTTGTATTTTTGAATTTAAGGAAAAGACTTGTTTTTGTTGTTTTTATGTTTTGAATTAAAAACTATGAAATGAAAATATTTTTGGATTTTAGTTTCTGAAAAAATTTCTAAGTGTAAACTGATAAGTCTGAAAGCTGATGTGCCTGAATAGTTGACAAGCACCTGCACAGTACTGAAATGCCTACACAGTTCTCAAACACCTGACTTTGAAGTAGAAACGCCCAAGGGAATGCCTTAGTAGAATTCTGAAAAATGCCCAACTTGTAATGCGCCTGAACAGTTGTAAAACGCCCAAACAGTTATCAAGCGCCTAGGGTATAAAATGCCCAAACAGTTATCAAGCGCCTAAACAGTTGAAATGCGCCTAGAATTACTGTTTTTACAAAGTCACAAACGTCTCAACAGTGGTCAAACGCCTGATCTGAAACGTCTACACAGTATCAAAACACCCAAATAGTGGAAATGCGCCTAGATACTTAGACAATTTCTCAGATCTTATGAAAATCTTCAAAAATTGATTAATTGATCTAAAAAATTCCAATTTGGCAGTAATTAGGTCGATTAACAATCCTTAATCCTCAATTTGCTCAAACAACAACAACAAATCAGTATTCTGATTGAATTTCAGTCCGAATGTGAAGAACAAAGTTCAAACACTAATTCGATCAATTTCTAAGATTTGAACGAACTGAACACAAAATTGTGATTCAATTTATGTTTCTATTGATGAAACACAACTAAATCAATAATCAATTGATCAAATTGCAATCAATCACAGATTTCAAGTGATTCAAAGAGCTCAAAATTGTCGATAAGCTCTGATCACTGAACCGAAGGCTCTGATACCAATTGATCGGTTCAAAAGGATCGAATATGTGATGATTTCGTGATATAATGATCAATTCAAACACAAGCAATTATATCAAAAAATTCATAGATTCATTGATAGTAAATGCATGGATACATTGTGTAGGGTTACAATTCGTTCAACTGATTCTAACAGTCTAGTCTGTTCTCGTTTGTCTAATCTCACTCATCTTGTCTGGTCTTATCTACCTTGCACATAAATAAAATATCCTATATATACTATCAAGAACTAAGGAACATATATTTACAAATAAGTCCCTATACTATGACAAAAAAACATACAAAGACAAAATGTTAATCTTCTAAGAGTCTAACACCCATAGTTGCACCCCTTGTAGTTTCCTATACAGTTTCCTCTTCCTTATCGTCACTAGAGACAACCATCTCAGTTTAAGGTTGCCCGCTTTCCCTTGCTCCTCCTCCTTCACCCTCTCGCCTAGCGGCCTTCTCCTTCTCATGTTTCTCCTTCTTCTCATCCTCCTTTACGGCTCTAATAACCTCAGTCACCACAGATGGAAAAATCATCTGTATGACTTGATGAACTTCCTCCATAACTGCCTCCTTCACTGAGGCCCTCAGATTAGCGCTCTCATCCCCGTCTTCATGGTGATGAAGCTCAGGCTCTTCGGGAGCTATTTTAGCAGGCTTAGCCCTATTCCTTGTGACACGTGGCCTAGCCCCACGTCCACCACGACCTCCACCTCGAGAAGCCTTCAAAGATCTACCACCAGCCATCTCTAAGCACTGTAAGATTCAAACACCAACACGGTCATTCAAGGTAACAGCTCAGATTATGTCAAGTAGAGTAAGTCCCTAATTACAGTGGCCAGTTATGATTAGCCACTTACTTTACTCTTTATTCTCCAAGCATTTCCTATCCTGACTACATCAGCAACCAAATCTATAGAGAGCACGTAATTCATATAGCACACACACATAATTCATTTTTCTATTAATTTACATAAAACGTTTACATGAAACATTTACCTGCAGGCATGTAGCTACTTGGACTGGCATCCCTTCCTTTTCTTGTCCCATTCTCAATTTAAGTTTAGGTTTTTGAAAATATTTTACCCAATTCTTTTAAACTTTGGCTTTGATACCAACTTGTAAGGGCCCATTCCCGGAACGCTTACAGTTGGTCAATCATCGCATAAAACATATAAAACTCATCATTTTTCATTGGAAATTTAACTTTTCATTAATAATTAAAAGCATGTCAAATCATCATATCATTTCTTTTACATTCCAAAAATGTATTAATACAAAAAAGTTCTCCAAAATATGGATGCCAGACTTGAACCATTCTCAGTAGCTTATGCATCCATGCATGCACCTCCTAAGCATCAACAAATACCTGCCAACTATTATGCATACAAAAGTCAGCGACACTGAGTGAGTTCTAGTTTTATAACAAAATACTTTACTTTCGTTTAAAACATTTTCCTTGCTTTCGTATGTGATCATACTTTATACATACAACTAGATAATACCATTATTATCTTCCATCATCATTCATCACCATTCGTTATCATTCAGCATCGTTCGTTTCATATTTGCTTTCATTATTAACTTTCACCTTTATTTAGATCCTGCCATATGTTATACCCCCACGTCATGCCGAAGCTGGTACTGTGCCAGGGCTTACAAGTAAACCCCCACGTCATGCCGAAGCTGACATAGTACCGGGGTGGAGCGACAAGGATCCCGTTTCATACTTTTTTTTCAATCTCAAGGATTAGACTCCTAGCACACAGTTGAGCAAACAACTACCTCGTTGAGTTTTGAACCTCCATCATTTTGCTGCAAGACTTTACGTTCATTCATTATGTTCCACTTCATGTTAATGTTATCTTTCACTTTCATTACATAATACTGTAAGTACATATACATATCACGCCACATAAAGTCACATCATAATACATAGCATGGAACATCATCATCATAACAGCCACCCACAAGCGTACATAAAATAAACAAGCATAGGCCACCATGAAATATCAGTATTTAGCACTTAATTCAATTTCCCAAAATTAAAAAAATATTCCAAGTGTTCATAGCGCATGAACAAATGTACAGCGAACAGCTTAAAATACTCTAAGTGTCCGAAGTGGACATCCAAGGTCCACAGCGGACAGCCAACAAGTCCACAGCGGATAGCCAACAAGTCCGCAGTGGATGAACAAGACCACAGCGGATGAACAAGTCCACAGCGGATGAACCATAAAATTTACTAAGTGTCCACAGTGGACATGCAAAGTCCACAGCGGACATACAAATCCACAGCGAATGGCATAAATCGTTCTAAGTGTCCATAGCGGACAGCATGCAAAACTCACCAAGTATCCACAGCGGACAATTCATGACCACAACGGACAACATGCAAAATCTACTAAGTGTCTACAGTGGACACTTTATGTCCACAGCGGACAACACGCATAATTTTTCTAAATGTCCACAGCGGACACTCTATGTCCACAGCGGACATCATGCATGATTCACCAAGTGTCCACAGCGGACACTTTATGTCCACAGCAGACATCATGTAAAACATCTGCAATGCATAATACGTACTTCAAGTCTCCAAACATCATTCTAACTTATACTTAGCATAGATCTAACTTGTTACACATATAAAACATACTAAACATCATAAAACAACATAGAAATCATCTAAAAAAACTACATCAATCGTACACAATCTTACATCATGGAAAATTCATAGTTTGGTTTAGAAACCTTCTGTCCAGTATGCATAACAGCCCCAAACATGTAGAAAACCAGTAAAAGAGGGGATCTAGAACTCACCTTAAGCAGTTTTCAACCTCAAACCCGAGACCCACTTGAAGTTCTAGCACCTAAAACACACGAAAATGACTACTAAACACCAAAAACTCGGTCCAGAAGCTGGAACCCGACTAAAAACTAAGAAGAATTACCTTATAATCTCACCTTCTTGAAGAACTTTCCACTTTCTCTCTCTAAAACCTGATGGGAACTTCCTCTTCTTTTTTATCAGCCGATATGTACCTGAAAGAGAGGATATGGGCAGCCTTAACACCTTTTTGAACCCACTATGTGCAAGTTTCGCCCTTGCACGCTTTTAACCCCTTTATTTTAAACTAACTCCCTGTTTGCTCCCTTACTTTTCTTTTCTTTCTTTTTCTGAAATTTCCGAGTGTTACAAAAACCCTAGCCGCCACCACCCAATTCTCTCTTGTTCTTTATTATCTCCATTGAAAATCACCATCTTCATATCATTCCATCGATTTTGGAAGTAATCAAGACATTCAAGATTGTATTCTAAGCAAGCCTTGTTCATCTCCTAATCTTGCGCTAAGAAAAGTCGATGTTTGATGGTTTTTTCGTTGTTTTATCTTGTTATTGATGATATTCATCATCTAAACACAAAATCATCATCTAATATTCTTGTATTCTTTGTTTTGGATGTTGGATCATGGAGATCTAGGTGTTTCGGTGTTGGACTTTCTAAACAGTAAAACCCCAATTCTCAATCTTTTTATATTCTTTGAATCTATCAAAATTAGGTTGTAAACTTTTGTGACCTGATTATAATGAACATCTTGGACTCATAAACATTTGTTGAAAACATTAATCTTGCTTCTTGAATCGTAGATGCGTTGTAGAATCAAAACAATATACCAATAAACTAATAATGTGAACTAGAAGATTAAAATCTAAACTAACTTATTTGGGACTGATAATTGGTGATAATCTAGGTGTTTAATTCAAGGTTTTGTCAATTAGTTCTTGCAATAAATTTTCTTTAAGGTCTTGGGTGAATAATGGTCTAAAATTAAGGTTTGGGATGCAAAGGGACAAGATTAAGAAATTAGGCAGCTTGCTATTAGAAAAATGGGAGATTTTGTACAGGTCATAACTTGGTCATAATAAGTTCAAATGGGTCAAAATTTTCATCTAAAAACAATTTCATCTAAAAGCAGCAAACAAAGTTAAAGGTCAAAATGGTTGATTTCAGGCAGAATGTTGGGTTGTGTTCGTTAATTCATATCTCTCTCATACTTTATCCATTTGAGGTGATTATATTTATGAAGACTAGTATAAGATCTTATTTTTCCAACGGTACCTATTACCCGACGTCTCGTTGCCATTTAGATCTCCAAAACGTATACTCAAGACCTGTGCGCGATCAGCTCTGCAAGCTAAAATATTTTATTGGTCTTAAATACTAAGAAATGAGATTAAATAATCAAATAAAGACAAGAGTGGTATCCAAAAAGTAATTATAATACTTTTAAAAAGATGAGCAATTAATACTTATAACCCAATGAATATGATCTAATGGATATACATTGAAGGACGTTATAGACTTATTATATAACGATAATTAAAACCCTAAATGAGACAAGACTTGGAGTTTGACTTAACATTGGACTTGTACTATAAAATAAATCATTATTTAATTAAAATATAACCTTGATGGGCATTAAGTGCCGGGCTATAAGGATTACACTCGTATAGGTCATCTGGATCTTAATTTAGTAATTCTTTTGTGTTTATTGTATATTAGTTAATTGTCTTGCTTGTTGTGTACTTTGGACCATACTATCTCAAGGTGAGTTTCAGGGCTGCTTTTAATATATTTTACTTAGGGGAAAAGCATGCTCAATGTTTTTGAACTATGTCGTGTAAAATTTGTTTTGAACTTGGATTGAACTGTCATGTGTGGTTTGAGTCATAGGATCAAGTCTAGATTCTTTTCATGAGTATTTGTGCTTAATTTGGACTTCTACTAGACTGTCATGGATATGTATTATTAGTACTAAAGGGTTGACACCCCTCCCTTGTTGTTGGTATGCTAACTAAGACTAACATGGCATGTGTGTGCCCTTGGGTGAATATAATCTGGTTATTTAGATTTAGACTGGTCATGAGCTTATTTTGGTTTCTATGACTTCTATATTCTCATACACACACATATTTTGTCATGACTCACACGGCAACGTATTTATACTTTTAAACCTGTAAACTCACTAACGTATGTTGACATTTTAGAGCATGTCTTTTCAGGTAACAACGCTTAGGTACTTGGACAGTATCCTTTAGACGGGACCGCTACCGCAAGAGTTGTAGACAATTGGATTATATTTGTTTTGGATGATGTATTATTGTTGGTTTTGTAATTGGTTTGAACTAAACTTGTACTGGTTGTTCTGGTTTGGAACTTCTGTCTATTTGTGCATTTATGGAATGATGTTATGTAATTGATTGTTCTTGACCCTTGTTTATTAGTGTCGGGTGAGATTTTGATCAATTGACAGAAAATTCCTTTAGAAATTCTCTTAGACCCCAATGTATTATGACGATCCCAACCATCACATCCTCGTGTTTCCGCTACCAGCGGGGTGTGACACACACCTCAGCTTATAGCGGAAACACAAGAATATAACGGAAGAGATTATCATTACACATTGTTAGATAATAGACATATAATAAATGATATGAAGTCAAAGCGTCGTGACGTCACTTAACACAGCTCGAGAATTTTATCATGGTTTGTGACTTCCACGAGAAGCATAGCCAAATAGTTAAATATGTGTACATCCTATATCCTAGGACAAGACTAGGGTAAATAGGCCAAATAGAAAACAAGCATAACTAAACAGTTAAGAAACATGTATTCTCTAAATCATCAAGCACTTACTTGTCTATGACAATCATCTTAATGGTCTCACTAAGACACTTGAATCCTCTAGCAAAATGTTAATATTACCTGAAAAGAAATGCTTGAAAATGTCAACACATGGTTGATGAGTTCACAGGTTTAATATAGATAAATTATGTTGTGTTGTAGTTATAGGACATATGTGTAAGCAAGTTATAAGTAAATAGAATAAAAAGCAATCATGAGTTTCCCAACTAAGCCTAACAGCGTACACACACAAATTATTAGATTAAATTCACCAAAGAGCTTGTTCATGACTACTGTTGGTTCTAGATAGCATACCAACAAATCAGGGTTGGGGTGTTAACCTAATAGTACTACCAAAACCTTTCCGTCGGCTCCAAACTAGAGTAATATAGTTGTGAAACAGAGAACCACAAGAAAGCCCATACTCATACAAGATTACAACTTACAAAGAAACCACACAAAATTACAACAATGTCTAAATATAATCACAACATAGAAAGGGTTTTGAGCAATTTTCCCCCTTAAATTAAAAACCATAAAAGAAAGATGGTGCCATGAAACTCACCTTAGATGAATACGAGAGGTATAAAAATAGTAATCCTTCGCTAACACATGCAGCCCTAAAAGCAAGTCTTAAGCACCTAATAATAAATATTGGAACTTATAAACATGGGTTATACATTGTTATAATATTTTCATTTGATTTAGGATTGGTTCAGGCATGACTCATACGTGAACTAACACACACTTGTATACGTAGATGTATTCATATACACTCTAAGACACAAGCTCATATATTATTTATAGTGTCACATATACCTTTTATATATATATATATATATATATATATATGTATATATATATATATGTATATATATATGTATATAAATATATATGTATATATATATGTATATATATATGAATATATATATGTATATATATATATATGTATATATATATATATATATATATTTATATATATGTATATATATACATGTATATATATGTATGTATATATATGTATGTATATATACGTATATATATACGTATATATATATGTATGTATATATATATATATATGTATGTATGTATATATATATACATACAATTAAAAATACCCAGACACATTACATATAACTTATTCACCCATATATATATTACATGCACTTATATATTGACATGCCCAACCATTTTATGCATACATACACACAAGGAACACACACAATCTGATCATACACACCAGACAACCCGGTTACACACACCCGAATACTCAAACACACATACCCTACACATACATACTTACATGCTACACCCACACCATACAATATACACCCACATATAATACAAAAAGACTTATACGCACACACATCCTAGACACCACACCCACATATACGGTACATTACATACACATACACACTGTCACCTAAGATACTGGCACAGATACGTTACGTACAGGTACTTACACACACACCACATAAACGGCATACACACACACGACATACTCATACACACATGACATACACCTTCATACACACATTTCATACATCTATACACACACAATAGCCGAGGGCTATTGTGTGGTGCCTCTCGGCCATACGCACCCCACACGATTGCATCACGACACATACAAAAACATAAACGCACACAATACCTTCCCAACCCGCTCACCATCACCAAGATTTGATACATTCGCGAAACCATAACCCTATCCGAGAGTCGGATACATACATGTAGGATTTATGTATATGTAATTACATGTTACAGAGTGTACAACTAAGAGTTGCATACATGTAACTCGAGCAAGTTACGTATATGTAACTCATATAATTTTTTGGAGTTAATATACATATTTAGATTTTTTTAGCCATCGCTCCTCTCTTCGGAGTTCATTGCCATAGCCACCGATCCACCAATGCCATTTCTAACGTTATCGATACCACCACCAGTCAATGCCATCAATCACCACAACCACCTATCGACGTCGTCCCACAACATAACTCTACTACACGAGATAGCGTCTCCTTATTCATCAAAGCACCACCAACATATTGAAAACCTCTTTGGTCTCCAAATCGTACCAGCAGTCACCGCTAGACACCATTTGAGCATAACCCTAACGTTGTCTCCTGCTTCTCTGATTCGTGTGAGCATCTGTGTATGTGTGTTAGTTCATGATTTGTGCAGACATGGAAGGAATTAAAAAGGGAGGAAGTTCAACCGCCTACAAAATTTGGGATCAAGTTCGAGGATAATATAGGTCAAGAGGAAATCCATGGTAAACCGTAGTATGTTAGAGTTTGTTGATTTTGTCGTTGAATATTTTTAGTTTTCATTTGGTGTTGTACTCTGCGAATATGCTTCATTGTATGTGTCTTTTAATGATTCGAGTGATATATTAGTAAATAACGTTGTTTGATATTTGATTTATCGCTTTAAACACCATGGAATAGATCTATGACTAATGACAAATGATACTTTTAGTTTATAGGTTTGTGGAGATCTACTAACTCTATGACAACATGATATGTATAGTTTTTTGTCTATGTGTATTCAGATTTGTTTTTCTTGCTTCTTTGATCTAATACAACGTTCATTTATCTTTCTTTATGTTCTTGGCATATCTTTTGGATGATTATACTTTCGTGCTACTTCATGTTAACTGTATTGATAAGCAATGTAATTCAAGGGCTAATTTATTTATTACATGGAAGCTCTATTAACCACCTGTTATCAGTCTTAAAGAAACCAGAATCTACAACTTGTTATTTTAGTTAAGAAGATGATCAGTACGCTTTTAGATTCCTTGTTGGAAAGTTGTATATAGTGTTGCACGTTTGCGACAGTACAAATAAGTATTAACCGAGAAGATCTCATATTATCTATTTTATATTGTATAATTAATAATGTCTTTAGCCTATTTTAGTAATTGATATATTAGTCAAATCAATTACCTTAGTTTAACGTCCAATCCTTGTAATTCCTCCCTTTGATGGTGTATATGTGTCCCTTCTATGAAATGAGGAAACATCGATTGAATCCAGTTGATAATATGGTATTATAGCTCTAAGCTCTATACCCGGTTGTTCTTGGTTCCACACTCTAAGCTACCGCTTAATTCACTACCAATTAGTTTTTTCAATAGCCACGCTTACTTCAACGGTCCTGGTTGTCTTCTGTAGTATACTCCCATGGTCGACACATCTCGACCACCCCAAACACAAAGAGCCTTCACTCCACATACATCGTAACTAATATTCAGGACAAAGTTAGGGTGGTCAAGGGTGTGAAGGTCTCGTATGCATCTTGGGTAAAGTTGTTTCGACTACATGCTAAGGGATACAAGGTTTCGGCTCACATTGACGGTACACCACCACCTACAAGAACCGATCCCTTGTTTGATGAATGGACTAAGATAGATGCGATAGTCCTCCGGTGGTTCTATGGGACTTTGTCCGATGATCTTTTGGTCCGTGTAATCAAGGCCGAATCCATTGCACATCAGCTATGTCACAGATTGAAAAGATCTTTCTCAACAACAAGGGGTCTCGAGCCATAGAATTGGAGCATGAGTTCCATAAATTAACACTCAAATCCATGCGTTCACTTGAGGCTTACTGTCGAAAACTCAAAGAGCTGGGCGACCAACTTAAAGTTGTCGGCAACCCCATGAATGATCAACGTATAGTGCTACAACTTGTTCGCAGACTCCCTGCTAAATATGATACAACCGCTGTCCTTATCAATCAAACTATTCTTAATTGGGAGGTTGCAGTTGGCATGCTTCAACTAGACCACCAATGACACATGTGACCAAATGTCATTCACCATCTGCCATATATGCCATGTCAGCCATGGAAACCGCTAGCCAAATCACCTCTTCTAACCAAAGGAAAGGTGGGGCTCGACCACCTAACAACTGTCGATCTCATAATCCTATCCCAACTGTAGCAACTCGGACTAAAACGCAAAATACCCCACTTAATAGACAACTCAAATAGCCTTAATGGCCCAGACCATACCCATAGTTTCCACCACCATGTCCATACCCAACCCAATCTGGATAGGCTCCAAACTGGCCTGGCCTACATCCCTGGGCCCCAAGCACTCCTCGGCCTAACTCCACAGTTGGTCAATCATTGCATAAAAACATTTAAAAGATACATCATTATCGCAGCGGAATTAAAAAAAACTTCTCATTTATAAGTTAAAACATATCATTTCATTACATCATTCATGTAAATTTCAAAATACAACATCATGTCAAAATATGAATGCCAGCCTCAAAACGCTCCCAGTAGCTTATGCATCCATGCCTGCACGTCCTCAGCATCAACACAAAAACCTGCCAACTATTATGCATACAAAAAGTCAGCGATGCTGAGTGAGTTCTAGTATTATAAATAAAATACTTTACTTTTGTTAAAACATAACCGTTACATTCGTTCGTGGTCACACATCATAAGTACACATTGATAATAATTATTATTATCTTCATCATCGTTCAACATCATTCAATCATTACATCTCTCACCATCATCCAGATCCTATCTCATGCAATACCCCCAACTCATGCTCGAAAGCTGATACTGTACCGGGGCCTGTAAACAAACCCCAGACTCATGCTCGAAAGCTGAGACGGTACCGGGGTACGCGACAAGGATCTCATCTCATATGCAACATCCCCGACTCATGCCCAGAAGCTGATACTGTGTCGGGGCCTATAAATAAACCCCCAACTCATGCCCGAAGGCTGACACAGTACCGGGGTGAGCAACAAAGATCTCATCACTCTCACACGCCACACCCCCGACTCATACTTGAAAGCTGATACTATGTCGGGGCCTGTAATCCTATCTCATGCAATACCCCCGACTCATGCTCGAAAGCTGATACTGTGTTCGGGCCTATAAACAAACCCCCGACTCATTCTCGAAAGCTGACACAGTACCGGGGTACGCAACAAGGACTCCATCTCGTATGCAACACCCCCAACTGATGCCCGAAGGCTGACACAGTACCGGGGCGGGCGTCAAAGGTTCTATCGCTCATTACCTCCATTCTCGTTATCTTTCACTTTCGTTACATAATACTTTACTTATTCACACATACATAATAGGTAAAGCCACAACATACACAACACGAACATCATCAACAACACACAAACATGCATAACACAACCAGCATAACCATCACATCACAACAGAACTTAGCACCACCACCTACCTCTCAGAATACCCAGAAATACCTAAGTCTACAAAGTAATGTGGATGAACATCTTAGGCGCATGAGCATCTAAATTCGGATCAAAACAGTCTAGGCGCATGAGCACTATGCGAGCACTTGAACACTATGCAGGCGCATGAATATTGCTTGGGCACATGAGCCATACTTAGACGCATGAGCAGTGGGCGAATGGGGTATTTGGGCGCATGGGCACCTTCCGGGCGCATGGGCACTAGTTGGTCGCATGTCCAACACTTAGGCGCATGGGAAACTCTAGGCGCATGGGGACAATCTGAAATATAAACTATGCTACAAACAACACCCAAACATCGTTCTAACACATCCTAACATAAATCTACCATGCTACAACACTAAAACATGCTAAACATCAAACAAAACCCAAGAACCACCTCTAAAACAAGCATCAACAGGGCACAGTCAAACATCATGCTATAAACTCACGGTTTGCTTTAAAAACTTCTGCTCGGTATGCATAATAGCCCCAAACCCTTTGAAAACCAATAAAAAGAGGGGATTTAGAAACTCACCTTGAACAGCTTTCGAGTAAGGCACTTCAAACCCGAGACCCACCTGCAATTCACACCTAAAATCCACAAAAACGAGCGCTAAACACCAAAAATTTCAGTCCAGAACTAGAAAATCCAATTGAAACCGAACAATTACCCAAGAAAACTCACCTTTTGTAGATTCTTCTTCTACTTCTCTCTCCAAAACTGGTGACACTCTTCTTCTTTCTTCTTTGCAGCCGAGAACAGGTAGTAAGTGGGGGCATGGGCGGCCATGCCCTCCTTTTTAAACACAATTATAATAAAGTTTGCCACTTGCATAACTTTAGCCCCTCAACTTGAGTTATTTCACATTTCTTTCTTTATACTTCTTTTTTCTTTTTTTTTAATAAATTTCCGGGTGTTACAAGTCCACCACCCTTATATAGGTTTCGTCCCTGAAATCTGTCACTCCTCGAATAGTTGTGGATAATGCTGTCTCATCTCTTCCTTGAAAATACATGGATCAAGAGATTCCATATTACCAATCCATTCTTGAAACCTTCAACTCAAAAACGTCCTTTACATACCCGACATTATCAAAAATCTCATTTTGATATACGAATTTACTATTG
>CM046427.1:48311739-48321739 GCA_025506505.1 Flaveria sonorensis | reverse complement strand
TGGAGAACTTAGCATATAGCTTCTCCCTTCTGAGTGTTTCCAGCACCTACCGAATGTGACCGGCATGTTCCTCTTCGCTCTTCGAATAAATCAGGATATCATCAATGAATACAATCATTGATTTATCCAACATTGGCCGACACACCCTATGCATCAAATCCATAAAGCAGCTGGCGCGTTGGTTAAACCAAAGGACATAACAAGAAACTCGTAGTGTCCATAACACGTGCGAAAAGATGTTTTAGGTATATCCTGCTCCTTCACCTTCATCTGATGGTAACCAGATCGGAGATCTATTCTCGAAAACCAACTAGCACCTTGGAGCTGATCAAACAAGTCATCAATTCTGGGTAACGAATACCGGTTCTTCATGGTCAACTTGTTCAGCTCACGGTAGTCGATGCACATCCTCATGCTACAATCCTTCTTCTTTACAAACAATACCGGAGCACCCCATGGAGAGATACTTGGTCGAATGAATCCCTTATCCAATAGCTCTTGTAGCTGAGTCATCAACTCTTTCATCTCGGAGGGAGCTAGACGATACAGCGCCTTAGCAACAGGTTGGGCACCAGGTATCAGGTCAATCTGGAACTCGATCTCACGGTCAGGTGGCACACCTGATAAGTCTTCCGAAAATACATCAGGGAAGTTGCACACTACCAGCACGTCCGACAACCATGGTACCGACGCCTCCACATCCTTCACATAGGCTAGATAGGCACCACATCCACGCCTCATACATTTCTCAGCTACAACCATCAAAATCACCTTCGAAACTGTAGTAACCCTATCCGACGCAGTCAATCAAATCATCTTCTTGCGACACACAATATATTGCCTCATACGCTGCTAACCAATCCATCCCTTGGACTACATCGAATCCGCCTAAGGGCATCACGAATAATTTAGCAGAGAACCTATGACCTTCCAATTCTATGTCACAACCCTCTACCACATCAGAAATCTTGGTAGACTTACCAATAGCAGTTTCTATATCGAAGGGCTCATCAATCTTTCTACTCCTAACAGGCAACTTAGCACAGAAGGCAACAGAAATAAAACTCTTACTAGCACCAGAATCAAATAGTACAGAGGCATAAGTTTGGTTAACTAGGAATGTACCTGACACAATATCGGGGTCCACTCTAGCCTCCTCCCAAGTCATAGTGAATGCTCTGGCCTTCGCCCTCAGCCCCTCCTTCTCAATCCCCTTCCTTGCCCCGAAGTTCTCGGCCCTCGACTTCTTGTAAGCCCTGCTTATATGGCCCCCTTCACCCCAGTTGTAACACTTCGCCATATGATAATCCCTTGCCATGTGGCCTTCCTTCCCACACTAAAAGCAGAGATTCGATCCCCACATGCATTCCCTCGCATGCTCCTTCCAACATTTCCTACATGCCTTTTCTCCCCCTGCTAACATCCTCTGGTCATCCACCCTCACCTTCTTACCACCAGCCATGAAACCACCACTGTTTTTCCGCTTCCCATTCCCGCTCTTATCACTGCCCCACTTCCTCTTCACATCCAACACCGCTGTCATCTCCCGCTCATCATACAGTCTACCTGCCAGATTGGCCACTAACCTGAACGTACCTGGCCGGGCGGCGATCAGATGTCTGCGGATATCCGCCAGCAGACCCTGGATGTACCTCTTAATCTTTCGTGACACAGGCGTCACCTGATCCGGCACCAACCTCGCCATGTCGTTAAACTTTATTGTGTATTTTTGGTGCGTCATAGTGCCCGCCTCCAACTGCAGGAACTCTCTCTCAACCTTATCGAGTTCCCTGTGAGGAAAAAACTCCTCAATCACCAGCTTATTCAGTTCACTCCACCTCATCCTCCCAATCACTCTACTACCCTTGGCCTGGACAATATTGTCCCACCAGCACAAGACTGAATCCACAAACGAGTGGGTAGCAAACTTTACCTTCTGAATCTCTCGACACTCGCTAATATCAAGTACCGCCTCCATCTCTCTCACCTATCGGTGAGCAGCAGTAGCATTCCCATTCCCGTCGAAAATCGTGGGCTTGCATCTTTGGAGTGCCTCATAGTTTCACACCTTTGTAGTTTCCTGCACCGCCTCCTCCTCCTCATCATCACTGGAGACAACCATCTCCGTATCTCGTTGCTCTCTTGCCCCTGAACCTCCTTCTTTGCCCCCTCGCCTGGCAGCTTTCCTCCTTTCCTCCTTCTCCTTCTTTTCATCCTCCCTCACAGCACGAATAACCTCGGTCACTACAGATGGCAGAATCATCTGCATGACCTGATGAACCTCCTCAACCACTGCCTCCTTCACTGAGGCCCTCAAATTAGCACTCTCATCACCGCCCTCATTGTGATTAAGCTCGAGATTTGCAGGTGCCGTCTCGGTAGTTCTAGCCTTATTCCTCGTGGCGCATGTTCCAGCACCACGTCCACCACGCACTCCACCTCGGGAATCCTTCGAAGATCTACCACCAGCCATCTAAGCGCTATAAGATTCAAACACCAACACGGTCATTCAAGGTAGTAGCTCAGATTACGTCAAGTATAGTATGTCCCTAATTACAGTGGCCAGTTGTGATTAGCCACTTACTTTACTCTTCCTTCTCCAAGCATTCCCTATCGTGACTACATCAGTATCCAAATATACTAGGGGCATATAAACCACATAACACGTGCACATAATTCCTTTTTCTTTTGTTACATAAAACATTTATATAAAACCTTTACCTGCAGGCATGTAGCTACTAGGACTGGCATCCCTTTCCCTTTCGTGTTCCATTCTCAGTTTAAGTTTTAGGTTTTTTTTTTGTAATATTTTACCCAATTCTCTTAAACTTTGGCTCTGATACCAACTTATAAGGCCCCTTTCACGAGACGCTTACAGTCGGTCAATCATCGCATAAAATATTTAAAACACATCAATTGCAATGAATTTAAAACATTTCATTCATGATTAAAATCGTGTCAATACATCAAATCATTCACGTACATTTCAAAATTTTGTTAATACAATAATCATTCCAAAAAATGTGGATGCCAGGCTGCACCTCCTCAGCATCAAATGATCACCTGCCAACTATTATGCATACAAAAAGTCAACGACGCTGAGTGAGTTCTAGTTTTATAAATAAAATACTTCATCTATATAAACATATCCATTACATCCCTTGTCATCACACAACATACGTACATTCAGATAATAGTTAATTATTATCTTCATCATCGTTCACATCATTCGTTACTTCGTTCATCATTATATAGATTCTGTCTCATGCAATACCCCCGCATCATGCTTTAAAAAGATGATACTGTGCCGGGGTTTATAAATAAACCCCCACGTCATGCCGAAGCTGACACAGTACCGGGGTACACGACAAGAATCCAATCACATCATGGCCAATATCAAGGATAAACCGCTGTGCGCATCATCAAGGGTTAGCTAAACCACACACAGTTGGAGCATACAACTACCTCATGAGTCGTGAACCTCCCTCATTTTGCTTGCAAGACTTTTCATTCATTCATTATGTTCATCATGACTCATCTTCGTTATCTTTCACTTCATTACATAATACTTTACTTACAATACGTACATAGCAAGTAAAGCCACTTCATAAAATATATAGTTTTAAAACTCGTTTAACATAAAAAGATAACACATCACATAAAATAGCATCCCATGTGAAAACTTAACATACATCAACAGCATCTAGCGTGAGAACTACCCCATCGAGCGAGTACCAACCTATCACGCGAGAACTACCTGTTGCTTGAAATCATGCATATCACGCGAAAACTACACCTTTCGCACGAAAACTTCTTAAAGTCCAAAATCTTAACGTACATCAAAACTACTCACACGAAAACTACAGGGTTTTCCCGCCCATTCATAACTTATCGCGTCTAAGGCTGTTCTAACACGCTAACATCTTAGTCAACATCAAACCAAGCATGAACATGCACATTCAAACATTCTAGCATGCATAATAGCCCCAAAATATAAAAACTTGTGTAAAAAGAGGACTAGAAACTCACCTCTTTAAGTTCTAGCACAAACACAACCTTCCCAAAGCCTTTGCGAGCAAAAACTTAAACACATGGATTCTTCACTTTCTCTCTCAACGCAACCGATTTCTCTCTCTAGCAGCTGAACTTCTCTCACGAAATGGAGTCAGACTGGGTATTCTCAGCTATTTATACCCAGCTCCACTTTTCGCTTGGACTACTCGCACGAAGTTCTCGCGCGAAAACTTTCTTTCGCGCGAGAACTTCATTCTGGCTTCTTTTCTTCGAAATTTTCGGGCGTTACAATATCCCAGAGAAGGTTTGCATGTTTCAACCACTAGGATTCGTTAACAAAAAGTTTCCTAATCATGTTTGTATGTTGAACAAATCTTTGTTTTGGTAAAACAAGCTCCGCGGGTTTGTTATGAACACTTTGCAACATTCATTTCCACGTGTGGTTTTCGAAGTACAATTAGCGACACGTCTTTGTTCGTCAATAAAAATGGTTCTCAAATTGCTTCTCTTCTTTTTTATGTGGATGATATTATTTTAACAACGTGTGATCGTAACCTTCTCAATCATGTTATTCATCGTAACCTTCTCAATCGTAACCTTCTCAATCAATGCTGCAAAGAAAGGTACTGGTCTGTTTCTTTCACAAGCTACATATGAACCGAAAATCTAAAAAGAGCGAACATCACTGATAGTAAAGCTTCGTCTACCCTTACTACCCCTAAATTAAGTGCCTCGAGTGGTCCTCTATTACCCGATCATTCAGCTTATCGACAACTTGCGGTAGCTATACAATACTTAACAATTACATGGCCCGATCTCACTTACGTCATGCAACAAGTGTGTCTTTTCATGCATTCACCATGAGAACCACACTTGAAATTCCTAAAGAAAGTACTCCATTATGTTAAAGCCATAATAGATTGCGGTCTCTGCATTTCTCCCTCTGAATCTACTTAACTTGTTTCTTATTTAGATGCCGATTGGGGGGTGTCTCGAATCATGCGGATCTACATCAGGCTACTGCATGTTTCGAGGGGACTACTTAACTTCATGGTCATCCAAGAGGCAACCCACGATCTCCAGATCGAGTGCTGAAGTTTAGTATCGCGGGGTTGCCAATGCGGTCGTTGAAACAACTTGGCTACAAAACCTTCTGTTAGAACTTTTTGTTCCCACTTGTAAGGCTACTATGTATACTGTGACAACATCTCTGCGGTTTACCTCTCTGAAAATCCCATGCCACATCAACGTACAAAAAATGTCCAACTCAACATTCATTTTGTTTGGGAAAAGGTTCGTATCGACTCCACTCAAGTTTTTCATGTTCCTGCTGATTTTCAGTACGTATATATTCTTACAAAAGGGCTCCCACGTCATCTTTTCACTCAGTTCTGAAGCAGCCTATGCATCCAGTCTCCTACTGCCCTGACTGAGGAGTTGCAATAACCTAGAAGACCTCATATTATTTTTTGTCTAATGTATAATTAATTAAGTCCTTAGCCTATTTTAGTAATTAATTTATTAGTCAAATTAGTTACCTTAGTTTAAGGTCCAATCCATGTAATTCCTCCCTTTGATGGTGAATATGTATCCCTTCTGTGAAATGAGGAAACATCGATTGAATCCAGTTGTTAATAATAAGTTGTTAATAATTAGTTACTTTATGATACTTTTGATTTTCAATTTTAAGAATAAAAGATTTTAATGTTTCAGCCATTTCATCTTTAGTTCTTAAAAAGAATACCCATGTAAATCTTGTAAAATCATCAACAATCACAAGACAATATGATTTCCTTCCAATGCTCATTATACTTGTGGGACCAAAAAGATCAATGTGCAATAAGTGTAATGGAGTGGTGATGGAGTTAACCTCTTTGGATTTGTGAGAAACTTTGTGTTGCTTTCCTTTCACAATTATCTTTACAGAAAAATTCCTTTTTAGGCACACCATGTACCAAATTATTTTTAACCAGCTTATTCATGTTTCAAAATTAACATGGCATATTCTTTTATGCCAAAGATTTCACTCATCACCATTAGCTTTGGAAAGAAAGCATGATACTTCACCTAGTGGAGAAGCATTGTTCATATCAAGCTTGTACATATCCCCTCTCCTAGGAAATCTAAGAAGCACCAATTCCTGAGGAATTGTCATCCAGGATTGAGGATAATGCACTCATGTTCTGTGAAAAGCATTTGGTGCTTTTGATCACAGAATTGAGAAACACACAAGAGATTGTGTTCAAGCTGTTTGACAAAGTTTACTTTGTCAATGTATAACTTATCATTGGATACACTATCTTTACCAGAAATGTATCCTTCGGTTTTACCTCCAAACTGAACAGGACCTCCATCAAAATGTTCAAATTGTTGTAGGAGAGATCTGTTCCCTGTCATGTGCCTGGAGCATCCACTGTCCATAAGCTAGACATTTCCATTCTTGTCATATGGATGTCCCTGCACATAAGGTGAAATGATTAATTATTATTAGAAACCCAAGCCTTGTTGGTCTTGGCTTCTTCCAATGCAGATGATATAATTGAACAAAATTGTATGCATGGGGGCTCAATTATAGTTTGTGAAGAAGAGGTTTGGGCTGCAGCAACTTTTCTAGTCTTCCATTCCATCCTATGGTTGACCTGTGTTGATGAGCCTGAGGAGGCTTATGCAGCATGACTTGCTTCCGAGGCTTCTTTCTTTTTGGAAGAATTTTTCACCACCTTTTCTTCCGAAGCAGTCTTCTTCTTGGAAGGTTCAAGGAAATCTTTTCGTTTCTTTGCTTGTTCTTCAGCTTGTCTTCCAAAGCTATTTTCCTTTTGGAAGAATAAATTTCTTTCGAAAGCAACTTGGCTTCGAAAACAAGCTTTCCTTTCCTTAAAACTTGGACCATATGGTAAGGTCCAAATATGAAACCATCCTTGACTCCTTTTTTCTTAACATTGGTTGCATAATGTGTGCTTGCAGGATTGTAGTAACAATCTTTAGCCATGTGGTTATGCAGGCCACAGATTATGCACTCAATGTTATTCTTGGTGGGACATATGGGTTGTTGTTTCTTGCACTTCTTCTCCTCTTCAATAGCCTTTCCCTTTAATTTCTGATCGTTCAGTGGATAGGAGTGCTGGTACTACACTCCTGTCCTGAATCAGAGCTTCCAACCACTTGGAATCTAGTTGAGATGAATACACCCTTTTGCCTTGGGTCTGTCTTCATCTTAGTCTCAGCCACCTTTTTGGCAGTTTTTCTTGCTTCCCTAATCTGGTTCTTTCTGGCTTTGGTGGTCAAGGGTTTATCAACTATGGGGATGAGGTTTTCTACCTTATGCTTCCCTGTGGTGGTTTCCATTATTGCATCATTCTTCAGCTCACTAGGTAGTGGGTCAGCAGTTGGAACCTTTTGCTTATCAATACCACATCTTGGCTATCTAATAGAGACAAGAGAGTATGGTTGAGCAATTTCATTGGATCCCAACCCATTTTTGTTTTGATAGCATACCTTGGAGTGGGAGGATGATTCTATAATGGTGTTGAAGTTATGCTCTTGAATATCATACTTCTCTGCTTTAGCCTCAGCTATGACTAGCTGGGCTTGAACTTCAGTCAACTTGGATATTAGATCTTTTATTTGAGTCCTATAGTTGGTATGTTCATGTTTTAAAAAGGACACAGTTTTCTATAACACTTCTATTTTGAGCTTATAGTCAGATTCTACTCTCTTAGAATCAGTTTTAGGATATTTAAGGAATCAATATCAGATCTAATTTCTATGTTGTAGTCCTGATATAATTTAACCTTAGCAATATAGGTTAGGGTATAGAGATGTTCATATACCTTGTTGTCTTCAGTTCCAGCCATGAGAGCTTAAGCAGAGGTGACATCTTGCACCATAAAGCTCCAGTCAACCTCTTGCGCAATAGTTGCAATTTGTGGCTCAGTGGATTTGGTTGCAGCCTTTGAAGTAGCAGGATTTTGGGTGGCTTGAGCTGCTCTTGGATTAGATCTTGGAGCTTTACATTCCCTAGCAACGTGACCAAGCTAGTTACAGTTATAGCATTTGGCCTTGCTCTTGTTAAACCCGAATTTGCTGTTAGTTGGGTTCTGAGGGAACTGCCTTTCGGTTTTTTTAAAGAAATTCTTTTCTCTATAGGTTAAAAGAGCCATTTGCTAGAAAATGTCCATTTATTTAACATCATCTGGGCTGAAACACTCCAGATCATCAAACAGTATTGAAAATCTTCAGAGTGCTCACTCCCTGAAACAAAAGCACAACTATACTGGAAGGGAGTGTGTTAAGCCTGTTGAGACCTGGGCGTCTTAGGGAAAGTGATGTATGGCCCAGAAGAGGATGATAGCTGTTGGGGGTAGTTTAGGTACAACTAAGGCTGGGGAGTTCTTGATCCTTCAGCAACATGTAGAGCATTGTTGACTGTAGGATTCGAGGGTGTGTTCATCTGGTGGCTCTTCTGAGTCTCCATCTCCATACTGTATCCATCAAGGATTTCACACAGTTCAGTCATAGTGAGAGTATTGAGATTTTTAGTTCTCTTGATTTAAACACAGTAAAAAGTCCACTCATGAGGAGGTGCACTCATGAATTTTCTGACTATGTCTCTTTTCTAAATAACATCTCCCATATTATGAAGAGAGGTGATCAAATCCATATACCTGAAGTATTGTTGGCTCAAGATCTCACCAACATAAGTGAAGTTCTCACACTTTTGCTTCAGCATATCTTTCTTGTTCTCCTTTTATTCAGTAGAACCAGAGTACATCAGCTTCGAAGCATCAAAGAGTTCTTTTGTAGCCTCGCATTGCTTAAAGCCTACTATTATGGAGTTTGGTATAGCGGTAAGCAACACGGTCATCTCTTTGTAGTTGATGTCCATCTTCTTGAAGTCTTCATCAGAGTAGTCTTCAACTTCTTTCTCAATCATGGCACCATTACCTGCCGGGTCTGCCACCTTTGGCTTATAAGTACCATGAGTGACAGATCTCCACATGCGGCTGCCTTGATACTTGATGAAACCTTTAATACGTTTGCATCAGGTTAAAAAGTCATAAGGGTGATGATAGGAGCCTTGGGCAGGGTTCCCATCTCAGACACAGAAAATTTTTGGCTAAGAGCCATTTGAGTGAAGTGAGTAAGTGTGAAGAAACGAGGGTGATTTATGATGGTTAGATCTCGTAATCAAGAGCCTAAACAGCTCTGATACCAATTGCAGGATCGGTGTTAGTCTCTCAACATAAGTTTTGTATCTCACAAACTTACTAAGTCTCACTCGGTTGATGAAGCAGAATCTCTAACTAAGTTGACAATAATATAATGAGTTAATGAACACAAGAATGGTTTTCAAGATACTTGTATATATTACTTCTCAACTTAGTATCGCAAGACTCTTACAAGCATGATAACTTAAGTTACAATGAGAAACTATATATACTACTATCTACAGCCGGTTATACATGGAAAACCAGCTAGAATTTACAGCTAGACAATTACTACATTGCTAGAAGTAAAGTATCTAAGATAAAATAATATCCTAGATTAGGTAGTCATGAAAGGTACATGACTTACCTTTTGTCACCAACTAAGTATGGTAACTGTACTAACTGATAAAGGTGAATAGTGGATTAAAGTATGGTCAACTACATGGGATTGAGAAAGAGCCATGCAGTGTATCAGAGTTGTCAACGGATGTCAGACAGCCCATACTTATGTCCACTGGTTCCTAGTTGACTCTTTCGAAGGCAAAATGGCTTCAGAAGAATAACTTCTTCCGAGGCCGTTCATACTTCGGAAGTATCAACTTCTTCCGAGTCTTCTGCAAGTCTTCATGACTTCGTTCTTCAAATGACTTTGTCTTGGATCTTCTAAGTGTGAATGCTTCGGAAGGAGAACTACTTGGTCTTCATATACTTCGGAAGACTTGGTTCTATCTTTGGAAGTTCTTCATATACTTCGGAAGGAAAACTACTTAGTCTCGGAA
>CM046427.1:48281739-48306739 GCA_025506505.1 Flaveria sonorensis | reverse complement strand
GGCGTATTAGGGCTCAAGTATCATTTCTCTGTTAGTGTTTTCAACTGATTTTTGTGAAGGTAGGAGCAGAAATTTCCATTTTGTTCTTTTAACTAATTAATGTTAACTTCAAGCTTCAGTAATTGGAATCATTAAACTCTTAAGCACCTGATTGTTTGTTCTTCGGAGTAAAGCTACAGAAATGGTGGCATTAGCTGAAAAAATGGGTGAGATCTACTCTTTGGTTCATCTTCTCAAGTCAATTAAAAAAACGATTTTACTCAGTGCTGCAATGATCACTTAAGCCAATTTCTTTTGAAAATGTATGCCACCTTTATTATTTTGATGTATTTGTCATGAGTATGTATTTTGAAATTTAAACCCTTTACGTTATGTTGTTATTTGAAATCCAGTTATGCTAATAGTTATGTGTTTATTTTTGTCAAATGTTTATTGATTTGTCAAATGTCAAACTTATTTCTTAATTAATTAAAAATTGAATTATTTTGATAAAAATATAATTTTTTGAAATTTAAAAAAAAAACTATGAGTTATTTATAAATAACATGTTTTTTTACAAAAATAAAATACTCTAAAACCGATTTTTTCTAAATAAAAGTTTAATAGAAAATAATTTTTCTCAAAAAGTTAAAATAAAAATTATAACCGAAACCCGGAGTTTTAAAGTTTGAAAAATTATTTATAAAAGCCATAGTTTTGAAATAATAAGATTTTTATTAAAAATAACATTTTTAAAAACAATGTACTTAGAACGAAATGTTTTTTAACATATTGATAAAATGATAGTTTAAAAAAATAATTTTTTAAATAAAAGTTCTAAAAAATAAGAATAATCTTTTATTAACTAAAATATTTAATCAAACTTAATTTTGGTTATATCTAATATTAGGAAAGTATTTTGTATTTTCTAACTTCTCATTAGTTTTTAATATTTCTTATTTAACACGTGTAATATACGGGGTTATAACCTAGTACTTGTGTGTATGTGTATAAGGGAGAGTTCAAATGAGAATTCATTTTTTTGTAAGAACTGTAGAATGCAATGTGAGTCACAATATTTTAATGGCAACAAAGTTAATAACAAAAATATAATAGAAAATTTTAAAAATGCAAAATAATACAAAAATAAAAAAATAAAAACACAAAAATATTTCACTCATTTCCCTCTTTCATTAAAAAAATTATAAAAAAAAAAAAAAAAAAACTTGTTGTTTTATGAACGTCGTTTTACATATGTGTAATACCAAATTTACACAAGTTTAAAACTTGATTTAGAAATGTGTAAAACTTGATTTACACACGTGTAAAACCAGATTTACATGTGTAACTAACGGGTGAATGATTTTTAAAAAAAATATATATCAATATGGTACGTGTTGGAAAGATAAAAAAAATATTGAAATTAAAAGTGATTTTTTTTTAAAAAATAATATCATGAAAAAAAGTTATGAACGTTTTTAAAAAAAAAAAGTTTAAAATGACATATGAGTTATATGTGATGTTAAATGTGTGACTTATATTGATTTGTAAAGTTCTCACAAAAAAGGTGGTTCTCAAGATATATACACACACACACATACTAGTAGGAAACCCGCGCGATGCAGCGACAGCGACAAGTTACAACGTGGTACTCGTCTTCTTTTAATAAATGTACTTGTGCATTGTGGCAGGGTAAAAATTATAGTCGAAACCTTACAGAAAAATATGAATAGATGTTTTACAATTCACATAACAAAAATCAACCACAATTCACAAAATAGCACTTTCTTTGTCTAGATTCATCGTCATCAGCTTCGACTTCATTTAAGAAGATAGAATGTATAAGGTCACAACCCCTCATTGTGAACAAAGTTTTTAACATGACCGGTGTAATTTTTTTCATGATAATCAGAAGCTAAAAGGCAAAGAGCAAAGCATCAAACCCATTTAAAAAGACAAAAATGATATCACGAAAACCATTTAAAAAAGGTAAAAATGATTTAAAGAAAGCACATGTGCACATTACCAGTTTTGCAAGCTTAATCACAATACGACAAAACCATAAAACCTTAAGCGACATGAAGGTTTTCATAGTAAAAAGATCCATATCTTCAATTAGGAAGATGGAGCATTCTTTTTTTCAGCATCCATGTAAACCAAAATGTTGTGTGCCCTTTGACTTTTAATTCAACACAAAAGTCAACTTTCTTTCTATTGCTCACAATCCGCCTAAACCAAAATGCATGTAAGCAAATATACTTTCAATTTCAAATTCAAATTAATATCATCTATTGAACTTACACATCGTTGTACACCTATGGCTTCTCACGAGCCTATACTTGTATTTTCTAAATGGATAATAATTTCATACAATGATAACATCCTTTGATTATAACTCTTACGATCCAAAACTGAATTTTTTATTTATTTTTTATTTTTTGGCAGCATTCCCTATTATGAGGTACACGGACTCGAACCAGGAAATTAATTTTTTTTTATACTATTTTTCATCTATGAAGGTTTGTGTTCTAATAGTTCTAAGAGTATATATAATGGCTTAACACAACTTTATTAATCAATATAATAATATGTACGTTGTATGGGAAATTTAGATCTTCTACCACATATTATAAAGGATGGTATGTTGTCTTTTTGTAATTGTAGAGGCTTTGACATTTTTAAACCTTATCACTAAGAACTCTATAACACTTAATTTACCAGCTAGCTCATAAATATATTGCAAATCTACAGCCCAACACAACCCATGAGATTAACACGGACCTGCAGAAAATAATTTCAAATAAAAAACAGAACAGGTGTAAATCCTTTCTACTTTTGCAATATATATCATCTATTTTTTGTGTCCATAAAGATCAGTCTGCTGATATGTTAGTTGTCATTCATAGACTATACATAGTATACCAAGGTTTGAGCACCATATGCAGTGGGCCGGATTAAGTGCAAGCTTATGCAGGGGTGGTAAATAGGGCTAAATTGAAAGGGTCAAAGGTGGTAGCATAAGAAGAATTGAACTACCTTTTCCTAATATTTGAGAAAAGATGACCGGCTCGAAGAAGATCATATGTTCTTGGGTAGAAGAATGAATAATACGAGTTATGATATATCCAAAACAGTCCGTTTCATTTATAACTACTAGTGCATATGACAAATCAAGTGGCACCATGCACGTTCATCACCCAGACTTTAAGCTCTTAATGCAACAGCAAATCTATAAACATTTGACAACAATAAACAACATAACTATTAGCACAATTGGACTTCAAATAAGAACATAACCTAAAGGGGTTAAATTTCAAAACACATACTCATGACAAATACATCAAAACAATAAAGTTGGCATACATTTTCAAAAGAAATTGGCTTAAGTGATCATTGCAACACTGAGTAAAATTGTTTTTTTATAGTGACTTGAGAAGATGAACCAAAGAGTAGATCTCATCCATTTTGTCAGTTAATGCCACCATTTCTGTAGCTTTACTCTGAAGAACAAACGATCAGGTGCTTAAGAGTTTAACGATTCCAATTACTAAAGCTTTAAGTTAACATTAATTAGTTAAAAGAACATAATTGAAATTTCCACTCGTACCTTCACAAAAATCAGTTAAAAGCACTAAGAGAGAAATGACACTTGAGCCCTAATACGTCTGTCTCTTTCAACAGGACCAATAAATGATGAACCCTAAAAGTGATTGTCACTTCTGGTACTTGAAGTTAAACTGTCGTCACCATCATTACCTTTGCTAAACATAATCCAACCGATTGAAGGCATAACCATGTATCATCCTACAACTTTCAAACAATAACACAAATCTTTAAAAAAAATAATAATAACGGTGGTAGTTACTCACAAGCAATCGATCTCCATGTCTGTATCAAATCGAAGGTAACAAAAGCAGGAAAACAAACCTATCTACCAATTTCATCGACCATTTATAAAGGTAAACGATCATTCGTACAATCAATTAGAACATACTTGTAAATGAAAATCCGATTGTCAGAGAACCAAGCGGCTAGATTTTGAAGAAGCCAAGAAACAAACCAAGCAACAATTTAAATTTGAGATGTTTGAATTTGGAGCCATTTCTCTTGTTTGAAATTCTTACAAATTACTTCTTTTATGTATGTCAGCTTCAGAACTGAAAAACCAAAGAAACAACCCATTTCTTATTCTAGCTCTTTAGTTAAATGATTAGGGCTATATGTTTATCTATTGCAACAATGAGTTGTACCTCAAACCATAAAACTTCTAAATCCCTTAAATTTAAGAGTTTTAAAGTAAAAAGACTATCTTGCCCTTCTCAAATGCATATTAATATAGTATAGATAACCAGTATTCAAACCCTACATCTAACATTCATCTCTTTTGCCTCTTTCAATCTAAGGTGTTCATCAATTGGAAACCCTAATCGCTCAAACGGAGCTGAATAACATATGCTGAGATCGAAGGTCGTGTATTCTCTGGTTTGCAATCCTATTCTTTTTCTCACACTGTTGTTTTGTATTCAGATTGTTGTTATCATGTTCCTCTTCTCACATTTTTGTTGGAGAATCAAACCCTCAATGATTGAAACTATAATCACTCATCCCCTTTACTGGACTGTGGATTTTGGTCATCTTCTTCGTTTGAGGTTCTGTACTACTTGTGGTTTTTGTCCATCTCTAGTTAAGGGTGTAATATGGTCTTCTTTTGTGATTAGATTTTTGTTCGAGGCTTCTGGTTTCTCGACTAGAAGTTGAAGTGGGAAACCATGAGTAATTCTATTTGTTAAACTTTCATAATACGTAATGAAGTTGTTCTTTTCAAGATTTTTTTTCTAAGGATTAAAAGGGATCATGCTTATGGACCTCAAATTCATAATCTGCATATGTTTCCTACGAAATATCACACCCTCAAAATCCAGTGTGGGCCGGGGTTTTACCGTGAGGCGTGTGAACAAACCAGGATCTAAGTCATTAGTTACTCAGAACGTTACTATATAAAACATTTTTAAAAAAAAAATGTAACAACACATAGTTTAGTAACTTTAAAACTATGCAGAAGCGTTTTGTAAATAAGCCAAACCCAAAGTAATGTAATGTAAAATGCGCTAACATGCGCCAAACCATTATTTAAAATCAAATGTATATTAAAACCCAAATGCAAAACAATGTTTATTCCAATGCATGCTGACCCGTGAGTGCTCCTAGGCGTTGCTGCTAACCTCGATCTGAGAATAGCATACTAAAAGAGTCAACGCAACAGTTGGTGAGTTCAAGAGTTTGCATTTAACATAAGCAGTAACAGTGGTAAAATATAAGAAGTGCATTGAAATAGATAGTTAGTCTATATTCACAAGTAATAACCATAGTGATTTCGCGATCGAAGCTGACTGTGTTCGTTTGTTTGCCTCCCGTCATGACACACGAGGTCATGATGATATTTGTGTTTAGGATAATATTGCACCTGTTTCTCCTCAAGTCACACAGGTGGAGCTTGTCAGACCCAGTAGTACTACCCAAAATTTCCCGCTAGTTACCACTATTAACGATCCGAAAGTGTGAGGACTTTCAAGGTATATCACACTATGTTACACTAAACATAACTTAATATAATAAAGTGTTTGTAAAAGAGTATGCTATCTCTCCCATGAAGAGAGTGTTTAAAAGTGGGGCATGAACTCAACTGGTGCGCAAACAAATAGAATAATGCAAAGCTATGGTGAATGGAAAGACAACCCGTCAAAGGTTACCTAGAACATGTTAGTACATAAGTATGTGTAACCAGAAAGTTTAACAACCCAAAGTGCTCAATAAACACGTTGACCCAAGGGTTTTGGAAAACAAAGACTCATTTGACCTAGTTGACCCATTTGACCTGTGGGTGACATGTTAATTGAAATCTTGTTCGAATAAGTATGGCAACTCATTACACAGATTATCATACAAGTTATTCACGTATGCCACGTTATCAATCTTAGGTTCTATCAAGATCATCATACCAACATAAATTATCATACAACACATAAGAATCTAAATCAACCACCATGCTCAACACAAATATAATTACATCACAACTAATAAATCCTACATTGAGTTTAATCATGCACTACATGCCATGTTAAACCACTGACGACTTCACACCCAAAACCCTGCCAATCCTACTAAGTAGGGGCCTTAGACTCACACGCATGTATGAAAATCATTATCACATTACACAACAAGGTTCACACCAACTAACATACACAACAATGATTTATTATAATCCCAAATATGGTTTCATGATCTCCTAACATAACCCGACATCTTGCAATATTTCATAAAGCCTAAATTTCCAAGTAATCCATCAACCATCCATGCAACCCAATTAACGCATTCTAACACATTAGACGTCATCAATAAGCATTCTAGTATGATCCTAACATCATTAAGATGTCCAATCACAATATCCAACGATTTACATCAATATAGTTTCCCTTTGGGGAAAGTAACACCCAAAATCAATCTATCATCCAATTCATTTATAAATTCATCAACTTTATACCTAATCAAGTTCATAGCAATCATCTAGAAATGATGTCACACCCCGGGCCCAAGGTGGGTGGAACGTCACAGACTGGCAATACACGTGGCAGCGGAAACTAACCATCATAAGAGCACACAAGGAGAGAAATCACATGGCTTTACATTGAAATAACATCACCGGGCCATAACAGTCTAGCCCAATTCAAAAGTATGAATCCATCACAAAAAATTCAAATGTTTATCAGACATCAAATTAAATTGTCTAAAATGTTTCAAAGTCAAGTAATGCCATTGATTGTCACGGTGCTAGGCCATCCTTAAAAGGTTTCCAACGTAATCCAAGCTTCCATCAAGGGTTACCTGAAACATGATCAAAAAGAGTTTGTGTCAATATAAAGTTGGCGAGGTCAAGTGCTTAAAGTTTAAAAACAAAATGACTTTTTAGAATCCATAAATTAATTTTAAAACATAAGTAGCACTATTTTAGTGTCACAATCAACCCTGCACTCAGTCCTGGCTAGCGTCTTCTAAACTTTTGTTATTACCGGTTAACCCATAGGGAGAACTAAGCCTCAAAGAGTGTACCATACCTGTCGAGCGGTACACCATAGTATCTTATAAAACCTGTCACATTACACAAACGACCCCGCAGGATCATAGTGTGGTACCCTTCCTATTATGTCATTTGGTTATGATGGAAGGCACTATGTGTGGGGGATTCCCCAAGTAGATCTACCCATATAAAACAAGCGGTTCACCAAGAATTAATGATTGTGATGCAAGTAAGTGCAGGTTCTAACATTAACGACAACATATAAGTATCACATAATAGCACATAAGTGATTTTAGTTCAAACATAGCATGCTTCATCCTAAAATAGTAGTAAAACGGGAACACTAAAACTCACCTTAAAGTCAAACAACGGTTTCCTCAAGCACAGAGAAAGTCCAAGTCCTAGCACCCTATTAACAGGATACATGTAGTAAGTTACATTTTTCTAGACTATTGAAAGTGTAACAAAGTGTGTTTTATGGTTACAAGCTCATTTAGCTCATTTTCTTAAGAGTTTACGTCAAAAAATTTCCTTTTTAGGAAAGTTAGGGTTTTTAATACATGGATGATAAGTTATATGACTCTTTTTAATTTTTTTAGATGACAATAAGTTTAATAAGAGTTTCTGGTCATATGAGTACTAAAATTTAGTTATATTTATGGAATTTACACTTTGGTCCCTCAAGTTTCAAAATTTATATTTTTGACCCAGAAGTTTGCTTCCTTTCATTTCTTGATCCAAAATGACCCTTGTTAATTTATTAAGGTTTTTAACACTAAAATACTTATTTTAGGGCCTGGAAACTTTTAAACTTGCAACTTTTTACGTTTTGACCATTTTTGAGAATTTTACCACCTTTCGGGTCTTTAATTTCATCCATTTAGTCCATAATACCACACCTTTTTACCTATTCAACAACTACCACTAATTTTATAAGATTAATATCACCAAACTACTGGAATAAAAAAAATTAGCTCATGGATTTTTGCATTCATAGTATCGTTGTTGCATTTAAGGGTTAAATACACCATTTACACATGTGTAATCATCATAGTTTGAGCTTAAACATCATCAAACCCTTTTGTAAATTTTAACCCAGATTATTATGATGTTCATAAACTGTTTTTGAGCAGATTATAACATGGGTTGAGGGGCTTTTCAAAACAGGTGGGTTTTTGGTGCTAAAATACATGAAAAAGAGGGTTTTCAGGGTGAAATCGGGTGCACCAACCCTTGGTCCATGTAAACTCTTTAAAATATACCTTGTGTGAAGTTGTGAGTTCCCCAAAAATAGTGGTGTGGCCACAGGTTTCTGTTTCAAACAAGAAGAGTGAGATTTATGGTAGAAAAGAGGGGAAAAACACAAGAAATGACTTTATTTGGGTACATTGATGCTTGCGCTCCTGAATTTTGTGTTTTTGGAATGATTTGTAGAGTTTGAGGGCTTTTGATTCATGAGATTGAGCTGGATCACCTTGTTCTTGCAAGAACCTTACGTAAAAACACGCTTTAGTTCTTCTTCTAGCTTGGTTTGCTCTTGGTTGATGTTGGAATGGAGCTAATCTTTGAATTTCTTGCTGGAATGGAGAAAGAATGCAGAAATTTTTGAGATTTATTGGCTGAACTTATGAATTAGAGGGAGAGAGAAGGGGTTAGGAGTGGAGATTGCATGTATGGGAAAGAGAAGAGTGGAGTGTGTAGGTGGGTTTGGGGTTTTCAAGGGAGAAAGGTGAGTGGAGAGAGGGGGGTGGCCGAATTAATTGGTGGTGTGTTTTCTTTTATTTTTTTAATTTTATGTTAAAGTTTATGTTAATAACAGAAAGTGCAAGTAATGTATATTATAAAACTTTACAAGTATTATGTATTCTTGTATACTCATGGCTATAAATGTGTGTGTACGCACATATGATCTATTTTATTTAAAATTCTTGATGTTGGATCCTAAATGGATCATACATGTCAATTCAAGGGGTGGTTGACGGTTGCTCTGGTTGGAAGAAATCACAAGTCCGAGAACAAATGCGGATGAGCAAGAACAAATGCGGATGACCAAGAACAAATGTGGATGACCACCGAAGAAATACGGATGACCACCGAAGAAATGCGGATGACCACCGAAGAAATACGGATGACCACATATCCGCATTAACCAATGCGGGTGAGCGTTTGAAATGCAGGTTATCATTTTGTACTTTCTAACATCGCTCAATAATTTCTAGACAAAGGCAAGTCATAAAAGAATCTTCTAAGTAAATCAAGCATGAAGTCAATTAACATGGAAGACGAAAATAATATTAATAATAAAATGAAATACTGCTAGATTATATTAAGGTTTAAAGTAGGGCCTAAAATCTGGTTGTTACACATGATAAACCTCATCAATTCATCATAATTAACAAATCTCATACATAAAACTTTCTACTTATACTAAGGTTTGAACAACCACCCAATTCCATGAATTTCTTGCATAATCCACATAAACTAACATCAATGCAATACAACTAACATCAAAACATCATCAAACAACATCAATTTCGACATTCATCATGTTAATTGAACTAGGGTTCATCTTGGATCAAAAACAATGAAAAACTAATCAAAATGTTACCTTTAATCACGTAATAATCAAGATTTTAACTTGCTAATGTGTTGTAGTGCTTGGAACTAATCAAAATCGAATGAGGGTGCTTGTTCTAGAACCAAAATCTCAAAGGGAGGGGGTTGGGATGATGGTTTCAACCGAATGAGAGTTAGGGAGGCTAGGGATGGGTTTTTGTCAAACTTAACTTATTTAGAAATTACCTTTTAAACCCTCTCTTATAACATTTTATAAGAATTAATCTTTTTAGCACTTTTTAACAATTTTTAACTATAAAATACAAGCATTATTAATCCACAATAATAATCATATATACTTTTCAACTAACCACAAAACACATGAATCAAATATCAAACGTGGTCACGTTACAAAGTAAAATTCACAAATAATATTTAAAATTCATGAATCACATAACCACAAATTAATAATCAAAATTATTAATTAAATTATTATCGGTTAACCATAGTTAATTATTATTAGGTCACCAAAGTTCAATGACAAATAGTGTGTGCGCATGACACGTGTAAGCTAGACCTAACAGAACTAACAGAGTTTGGTAACGGAAAATTACCGGATGTCACATTATCTCCATGTTGAAAGAATTTTGGTCCCGAAAATTGTGTTACATGGTTGTGTTATATCACTGGTCTACTGCATTGGTACAATGAAATCGAGAGAATTGTTACATCATCCCCCATGTTGAAAGAAATTTGTCTCGAAATTTAGTCATTACCTTCGCCGGTTGTCGTCGTTGTTTCAAACAAATGAGGATACTTAAGCTTCATCTGGTCCTCACGTTCCCACGTGAATTTCGGTCCACGTCTTGAGTTCCAACGGACCTTAACTATTGGTCTGCTTAAGGGTCTTGACCTCACGGTCCATCACCTTAACTACTTAAGGGTCTTGACCTCACGCTCCCAACATGTCCTCCAAAGTTTGAATAGTATGCTCGCTTTGCCCATCGGTTTGCGAATGATAGGCAATGCTCATGTCCAAGCGCGTACCCAAAGACTTTTGCAATGATTATCAGAAATGGGAGGTAAAATGAGCATCACGATCCGAAATAATCGAGATTGGTACCGCATGTCTAGATACCACTTCCTTCAAGTAAATCTGAGTTAACTAATCCATTTGGTCTATTTCTTTGATTGCTAGGAAGTGAGCAGACTTAGTCAATCGATCTACAATCACCCATATCGTGTCACAACAGCTAGGAGTTCTGGGTAATTTGGTAATAAAGTCCACGGAAATCTGCTCCTACTTTCATAAAGGAATTTTAGGTTGTTGCAGTAACCCAGATGGCTTCTGGTACTCAACTTTCACCTTAAAGCAGGTTAAACACTTGCTTACATATGTAGCTATATCTGCCTTCATATTAGGCCACCAATAGTGCGCTTTCAGATCTTGGTACATCTTGTAGGAACCAGGGTGTATTGAATATTTAGACTTATGTGCCTCACTCATAACCAAGTCCCTGATATTTCCATACAAAGGTACCTAAAGTCTATCCATGAAGTAACGGATTCCATCTACTTTCACCTCAATTTGCTTGTCCATCCCACGTAATCATTCGGATTCGACATTTTCAGCTTTCAAAGCTTCCGTTTGAGCTTCCTTGATTTGTTCAGGCAATTGTGTGCTAATCATAAGCTGTAAAGCTCGCACTTATTGGGGTTTAGTAGTTTCCTTTCTGCTTAAGGCATCAGCAACCACATTTGCCTTTCTCGGGTGGTATTTAATAACACAATCATAATCATTCATTAATTCCACCCAGCACCGCTACCTCATATTCAGCTCTTTCAACTCAAATATATGCTGAAGACTCTTGTGATCGGTGTAAATGGTGCATTCGGTACAGTACAAGTAATGTCTCCAGATCTTCAAGGCAAAGACTACTGCACCTAATTCCAAATCATGGGTAGTGTAATTCTTCTCATGCACTTTTAGTTGCCTTGAGGCATAGGCTATTACTTTGTCTCGCTGTATTAGGACACAACCTAGTCCTTGGATAGAAGCATCATAGTAAACCACAAAATCATCACTTCCTTTTGATAATGTCAATATCAGTGTGCTATAGAATTTCTGTTTTAACAATTGGAAAACTACCTCTATGCTCTCTCTCCCATTTATACATTGCACCCTTATGTGTCAAAGCAATGAAAGGTTGAGCAATTTTAGAAATAAAGTGTTGATAATATCCTGCCAGTCCAAGGAATTTCCGTATCTCACTAGGCATTTTGGGAACTAACCAATTCTTTATTGCCTCAAACTTTATAGGATCTACATGGATTCCTTTTTCATTAACAATGTGACCCAAAAATTGCACCTCTCAAATCCAGAAGTCACACTTAGAGAATTTGGCATACAATTATTCCCTTTTAAGCAGTTCTAAGATTAACTGCAGATGCTCCTTGTGCTCCTCTTTGGTCTTAGAATAGATCAATAGGTCATCGATAAACACAATGACAAACTGATCGAGGTAGGGTTTGCACACACGGTTCATGTGATCAATGAATACCGCTGGCGTATTAGTCAACCCAAATGGCATGACCAAGAATTCATAATGGCCATAACGAGTTCTGAATGCTGTCTTCGTGATGTACTGTAACACCCGAAAAATTTTAAAAGACGAGAAAGAAAGTATAAACGTGCAGAAAAAGAAAGAAAACACAATTTAACCTAAGTTGAGGGGCTAAATGTGTCAAAAGGACAAAAAGATTAAAAGTTGATGCATAAAGTGGGCATGGCCGCCCATACCTTTCTGCATATTTTCTTTTCACCGGATTGTAGAGAGAGAAAGCAGAGAAGAGCTTCGGTTTTAGAGAGAAGGAAGAAGAGGAATTCAAATTCAAGGTAAGAATTCATCATTTTAAGTTGTTCTTGGCCGGCCTATGCCTCGGTTGCATGCTTATGTGTGTTTTGTTGTGTTCGGGTGTGTGTTTTTGGTGGGTTTCTAGGTGGTTGAACTCATAGTGCAAACGGGTTTGAAGGAAGTCATACTCGAAGATTGCTGAGGTGAGTTCTAGATCCTCGGTTTCTATGTTTTAAACCTGTTTTGGGGCTGTAAATGCATGTAACTAACTTTTTATATGTCCGGTATTTTGTACCGTAAGTTTGGCCCTGTTCTTTTAGTGGGTGTGTTAGGGCCTGCATGTTTTGCTCGGTTTATGTGGTTGTATGCTTGTTCTAAGAGATTAGCATGCTAGATCGGTGCGATGAATGTATAAGGATGAGGATTGGGAACTGATTAAAGTGTAAGATGCTGTTTCAGGTTAGTTGATCATCCGCATTAAGTTTGAATATTTGCCTAAGTGTTGTTCATTCGTATTTGATGAACACATTGACTATTTTGTTAACCCGTATTTGCTAAGTGTTCATCCGCATTTGTTGTATGTTCATCCGCATTTGTTTTGTCCATGCGCATTTGCTTCAGTCATCCACATTTGGTTCATGCGCATTTCTTTGGGACACTTAGAGTATTTTCTGAGGTGTTCATCCGCATTTGGTTACTCAGCTGCATTTGTTTATTCATCCGCATTTGTATGTTCATCAGCATTGTTTGCTCATTCGCATTTCCTTAAGGAGAGAATTTTCTGAGATTTTGGGATGTAGAGCTTAAGTGTTAAGAAAGGAGGTTTTATGGGGGACTGTGCTTGTTTGCGATTTGCATGCTTTGTATGCTGTTGTGATGATGTTGTTCCATGTTATGTTTATGTCGTGACCTTACGTGGTGTGACGTATGTCTATGCTTATGTAAGTAGTACTTTACAAAAGTGGAGATAATTAAAGAATGAATGCATGCATTAATGAATGATCAGAAGTAAGAAAAGTCTTTCAAGCACTGTAAGGAGGTTCACACCCAATGAAGGGTGTTAGCTCAACGGTGTGTGGGTTAGCTAACCCAAAAGGATGCACACTGGGGTCTAGTCTTTGTGACTGACCATACATACGGGACCATTGTCGCTTACCCTGGTGCTGGGCCCGCCTTGTGCATGATGTTTGAAGTCTATTTATAGTCTTCGGTCCAGTACCCACCTTGTGCATGATGTTTGGGGTATAGCACATGGCATTGGTCCAAATGATGATACCCTGGTGCTGGGCCCGCCTTGGGCATAATGTTTGAAGTCTATTTATAGTCTTCGGTCCAGTACCCGCCTTGTGCATGATGTTTGGGGTATAGCTCGAGGCATTAGCCTGGAGCATAGAGAAGTGAAAGTAATAATGATCGAATGAAATGTACGATAGGAAAGAGAATGAATGAATGTATGTTGACGATGATGAAAGATAATAATGAGATTATCTATTTGTACGTATGATGTATGATCGCTTCCGAAAGTAAAGTATGGTTTTAATCGAAAGAAAAGTATTTTATTTATAAAACTAAAACTCACTCAGCAACGCTGACTTTTATGTAATTTCCAGTTGGCAGGTAATGTTGCTGAGGATGGCACGGGGCAGCTACTTGGCGTTTTTGGGATGGCATCCATTGTTTAAATTATGGCGTTTTTGCATTGTAATGTGAATAAACAATCTTTTGTAACGATTATGAATGTCGTATTATTTTGCAAAAGCAATGAATGAAATGATTTTAAATTATTCCGCTGCGTTGTTTTAGTACACCTAAATATATGTTTTATGTTTTATGTGCAATGATTGACCAGCTGTAAGCGTTTCGTGAACGGGGCCTTACAAGTTGGTATCAGAGCCAAAGTTTAAGTGAAACGGGTAAATATTTTCAAAAGAAACCTAAGCTTAAACTGAGAATGGGACAAAGGGAAGGCATGCCAGTCCGAGTAGCTGCGTGCCATCATGTATTTCTTTTCTTAATGTTAACCGGTATTACGTGCGCATGTTATGTGATTTATGTGCTTCTTAGTAGATTTAGATACTGATGAAGTCAGGATAGGAAATGTTTGGGGTATGAAGAGTAAAGTAAGTGGCTAATCACAACTGGCCACTGTAATTAGGGACTTACTATACTTGACATAAACTGAGTTGTTACCTTGAATGACCGTGTTGGTGTTTGAATCTTATAGCTTGTTAGAGGATGGCCGGTGGTAGATCCTCGAAGGCTTCTCGAGGTGGAGGTCATGGTGGATGTGGTGCTGGACCACAGGTCATGAGAGGAAGGCCTAGGGCTAAAGAGGTGGCTCACGAAGAGCCCGAGACCCCTCATCCGGAGGGTGGTGATGAGAGTGTCAATTTATGGGCCTCAGTGAAGGAGGCGGTGGTGGAAGAGGTTCACCAGGTCATGCAGACGATTCTACCATCTGTGGTGACCGAAGTGATTAAGGCTGTATGAGAAGGAGAGAGGAAGGAAAGGAGGAGACCCGCGGAGGAAAGGGAGCAACCGGAGACTGAGACGGTTGTCTCCAGTAAAGAAGAAGGAGAAGAGCCTGTGCGGGAGATAGCACGAGGCTGTAACTATGGGGCATTTCAAAGATGCAAGCCCCCGACTTTTGACGGAAATGGCACTGCGGCTGCTGCTCACCGGTGGGTGAGAGAGATGGAAGCTGTTCTAGATATCAGCGAGTGCCGGGAAGATCAGAAGGTGAAGTTCGCCACCCACTCATTTGTGGACTCGGCCCGATGTTGGTGGGATAATATTGTCCAGGCCGAGGGTAGTAGAGCGATTGGCAGGATGAGGTGGAATGAGTTGAAGAAACTGGTGATCGAGGAGTTTTGTCCTCACCGAGAGCTTGACAAGGTTGAGAGGGAGTTCCTACAGGTGGAGGCGGGAACCATGACACATCAGTAATATACCACCAAATTCAATGAGATGGCATGGCTGGTGCCGGATCAGGTGACACCCTTGTCGCGAAAGATTAAGAGATACATTCAGGGCTTGCCGGCGGACATCCGCAGGCACATGATCGCCGCCCGACCGAGTACGTTTAGGTCAGTGGTTGATCTGGCAGAGAGACTGTATGATGAACGGGAAGTGGTGGTGGCTGAGGTGAGTAAGAAAAGTGGTGGTCACCGGAACTGGAACGGGAAGAGGTTTGGTAGGGGTGGTGCCCTGACAAATAACAAGCGTGCACGGGTGGATGACCGCCGTGTGGTCACATTGAGTGCGGGGTCGAAGAGGTGTGGCCAATGTGGAAAGGAGCATTTCGGAGAATGTAGGCGGGGATTGAATGTATGCTTCCTGTGTGGGAGGACAGGGCACATAGCAAAGGATTGTCATATGGCCAGATGTTTTAACTGTGGTGGAGAGGGTCACATGAGCAGGGAATGCAAGAAGCCAAGGGTTGAGAGTTACGGAGCGAAGAAGACGACCGAAACCTAAGGGTAGAAAGCAAGCGCCAAAGCATTCACGATGACCCAGGAGGAGGCTAGGACGGACCCCGATGTTGTGTCAGGTACGTTCCTAGTAAACCAAACTCTTGCCTCCGTGTTATTTGATTCCGGTGCCAGTAAGTGCTTCATTTCTGCTACCTTTTGTGCTAAGTTGCCTTTAAGGAGTAGGAGTATTGACGAGCCCTTTGATGTAGAAACTGCCATAGGTAAGTCTACCAGGATTTCTGAGATGATGGAAGGCTGTGTCATAGAAGTAGAAGGTCATAAATTTCCTGTTAGACCATTCGTGATGACCTTAGGCGGTTTCGATGTAGTCCTGGGAATGGACTGGTTAGCGGCCTACGAAGCGAATATCGTATGTCGTAATAAGATGATTGGACTGACAGCGCTTGACGGGAGTTCGGTGACGATTTACGGTGATCGAGTTACTACGATTCCTAAGGTGATTTCAATGGCGGTGGTGGGAAAGTGTATGAGGCGTGGATGTAGTGCCTACTTGGCCTACGTAAAAGATGTTGATACGCCAACACCACAATTGTCTGATGTACCGGTTGTGTGTGACTTCCCAGACGTGTTCCCAGAAGATTTACCAAGTGTACCGCCAGACCGTGAGATTGAGTTTCAGATCGACCTGATACCCGGTGATCAACCTGTTGGTAAGGCACCGTATCGGTTAGCCCCCTCTGAGCTGAAGGAATTGATGGAGCAATTGTAAGAGTTACTTGATAAGGGGTTCATTAGACAGAGTATCTCTCTATGGGGTGCACCAGTTTTGTTTGTAAAGAAGAAGGACAGTATTATGAGGATGTGTATTAACTACCGCGAGCTGAACAAGTTGACGGTGAAGAATCGGTATCCATTGCTGAGGATTGATGACCTGTTTGATCAGCTCCAAGGTGCCAGTTGGTTTTCGAGAATAGATCTCCGATCTAGTTACCATCAGTTGAAGGTGAAGGAGCAGGATATTCTTAAAACAGCTTTTCATACGCGTTATGGACACTACGAGTTCCTCGTTATGTCCTTCGGTTTAACCAACGCGCCAGCTGCTTTTATGGATCTGATGAATCGAGTGTGTCGGCCGATGTTGGATAAATCAGTGATTGTGTTCATCTATGATATCTTGATTTATTCGAAGAGAGAGGTGGAACATGCCGGTCACATTCAAGAGGTATTAGAGACGTTGAGAAGGGAGAAGTTGTATGCTAAGTTCTCCAAGTGCGCGTTCTGGTTGCGCGAGGTTTAGTTTTTGGGTCACATGGTGAATCCCGAGGGGATTATGGTAGACATGGCAAAAGTGGAAGCTGTGATGCAATGGAAGTCTCCAAGGACGCCATCCGAGATCCGTAGTTTCTTGGGGTTGGCGGGCTATTATAGGAGATTCTTCCAAGACTTCTCCAAGATAGCTTCTCCACTGACCAAGTTGACCCGTAAGCATGTGAAGTTTGTTTGGGGTCAAGAGCAAAAGAAGGCTTTCGAAGAGTTGAAGACGAGGTTGACTCAAGCTCCTGTCTTATCATTACCCGAAGGGAGCGAGGATTTGGTGGTTTATTCAGATGCTTCTTACTCGGGATTGGGTTGCGTACTGATGCAACGAGGAAAGGTTATAGCTTACGTATCCCGACAATTGAAGGTTCATGAGGTTAATTATCCTACTCATGATTTGGAGCTAGCAGCTGTGGTCTTTGCATTAAAAATTTGGAGGCACTACCTGTACGGGGCGAGGTGCACCATCTTCACTGACCATAAGAGCTTGAAGTACTTCTTCGAGCAGAAGGATTTGAACATGAGGCAAAGGAGATGGTTGGAACTGATAAAGGATTATGATTGTGAAATCCATTACCATCCGGGCAAAGCCAACGTAGTGGCGGATGCCTATAGCCGAAAGGAGAGGCCTAAACCAATCCGGGTGAAGGCTTATCAATTGATTTTGACCTCCGATGTGATGAAGAAGGTCAAGGAGTTTCAAGTTGAGGTGTTGAAGGAAGATCATCTTGACTCTGAAAGGATGAGAGGTCTAGTCGCAGAATTGGGTGAAAACACTCTCGGTGGTAGAACCCAATTCGGACGAATATGGATTCCTCATTATGGGGATCTATGTGGGAAGGTCATGGACGAAGCTCATAAGACTCGATAATCCATTCATCCCGGTGCTACGAAAATGTATCAGGATATGAAGAAAGATTATTGGTGGCCGGGTATGAAGCGTGACGTAGTGGAGTACGTGAGTAAGTGCCTTACTTGCTTGCAAGTGAAGGCGGAGCATCAGAAGCTATACGGTAAGATCCAACCTTTGGATATACCCTAGTGGAAGTGGGAGCATATCACCATGGACTTTATCACGAAGCTACCACGTACCGCGAAAGGGTATGATGCCATATGGGTGATAGTCGACCGTCTGATGAAGAGTGCTCACTTCCTACCGATCCGAGAGACGTATTCGTCTGAAAAGTTAGCGGATCTATTCATCAAATAGATTGTAACTCGTCATGGTGTACCGGTGTCTATTGTTTATGATCGTGACACTCGGTTTACATCTAAGTTCTGGAAGAGATTTCATGATGCAATAGGGACGAGGTTACACATCAGCACGGCTTATCATCCGTAGACGGATGGTCAGTTGGAGAGAACCATTCAGACGCTTAAAGATATGCTTCGAGCATGCGTCATTGATTTTGGAGGAAGTTGGGATGACCACTTACCGTTAGCAAAATTCTCATACAATAACAGTTATCATGCCAGTATTGGTATGCCTCCTTATGAGATGCTATACGGTAGGAGATGTAGGACACCCGTTTGTTAGGGTGATATTGGTCAGAGAGAGTTGGGAAGTATTAAGGTGATCGAGGCTACGACTGAGAAGCTTGAATGGATCAAAGCCCATATGAAGACAGCTAAGGATAGACAGAAGTCGTATGCTGACAAGAGACGTAGACCAATTGAGTTCAAGGTGGGAGATAGAGTTATGTTGAAAGTCTCACCGTGGAAGGGGATCATTCGGTTCAAAAAGCAGGGCAAGTTGAGCCCGAGATACATAGGGCCTTTCCGAATCATTGCTCGAGTAGGAGAGGTGGCCTATAGGTTGGTGTTACCCAATGAGTTAAGTGGAATTCACCCTACATTCCATGTATCTCATCTGCGGAAGTGTTTAGCTGACGAAGATATGGTTGTACCACTGGAAGACATTTAAGTTGATGAAAGGCTCAACTATGTGGAGCAACCAGTGGCAATCATTGATCGCAAGGAGAAAAGGTTAAGGAATAAAGTGGTTCCCCTGGTGCGTGTACAGTGGAAGCACAGGAAGGGATCCGAGTCTACGTGGGAGACTGAAGAAGAGATGAGGCAGTATTACCCACATCTGTTCGAGGAATAACAGGTTTCGGGGACGAAACCTATATAAAGGGGGTGGACTTGTAACACCCGGAAAATTTTAAAAGACAAGAAAGAAAGTATAAACGTGCAGAAAAAGAAAGAAAACACAATTTAACCTAAGTTGAGGGGCTAAATGTGTCAAAAGGACAAAAAGATTAAAAGTGGGTGCATAAAGTGGGCATGGCCGCCCACACCTTTCTGCATATTTTCTTTTCACCGGATTGTAGAGAGAGAAAGCAGAGAAGAGCTTCGGTTTTAGAGAGAAAGAAGAAGAGGAATTCAAATTCAAGGTAAGAATTCATCATTTTAAGTTGTTCTTGGCCAGCCTATGCCTCGGTTGCATGCTTATGTGTGTTTTGTTGTGTTCGGGTGTGTGTTTTTAGTGGGTTTCTAGGTGGTTGAACTCATAGTGCAAACGGGTTTGTAGGAAGTCATACTCGAAGATTGCTAAGGTGAGTTCTAGATCCCCGGTTTCTATGTTTTAAACCTATTTTGGGGCTGGAAATGCATGTAACTAACTTTTTATATGTCCAGTATTTTGTACCGTAAGTTTGGCCTTGTTCTTTTGGTGGGTGTGTTAGGGCCTGCATGTTTTGCTCGGTTTATGTGGTTGTATGCTTGTTCTAAGAGATTAGCATGCTAGATCGGTGCGATGAATGTATAAGGATGAGGATTGGGAACTGATTAAAGTGTAAGATGCGGTTTCAGGTTAGTTGATCATCCGCATTAAGTTTGAATATTTGCCTAAGTGTTGTTCATCCGCATTTGATGAATACATCGACTATTTTGTTCACCTGCATTTGCTAAGTGTTCATCCGCATTTGTTTTGTCCATGCGCATTTGCTTCAGTCATCCGAATTTGGTTCATGTGCATTTCTTTGGGATACTTAGAATATTTTCTGAGGTGTTCATCCGCATTTGGTTACTCATCCGCATTTGTTTATTCATCCACATTTGTCTGTTCATCTGCATTGTTTGCTCATCTGCATTTCCTTAAGGAGAGAATTTTCTAAGATTTTGGGATGTGGAGGTTAAGTGTTAAGAAAGGAGGTTTTATGGGGGACTGTGCTTGTTTGCGATGTTTGGGGTATAGCACATGGCATTGGTCCAAATGATGATACCCCGGTGCTGGGCCCGCCTCGGGCATGATGTTTGAAGTCTATTTATAGTCTTCGGTCCAGTACTCGCCTTGTGCATGATGTTTGGGGTATAGCTCGAGGCATTAGCCTGGAGCATAGAGAAGTGAAAGTAATAATGATCGAATGAAATGTATGATAGGAAAGAGAATGAATGAATGTATGTTGACGATGATGAAAGATAATAATGAGATTATCTATTTGTACGTATGATGTATGATCGCTTACGAAAGTAAAGTACGGTTTTAATCGAAAGAAAAGTATTTTATTTATAAAACTAGAACTCACTCAGCAACGCTGACTTTTATGTAATTTCCAGTTGGCAGGTAATGTTACTGAGGATGGCACGGGGCAGCTACTTGGCGTTTTTGGGATGGCATCCATTGTTTAAATTATGGTGTTTTTGCATTGTAATGCGAACAAACAATATTTTGTAACGATTATGAATGTCGTATTATTTTGCAAAAGCAATAAATGAAATGATATTAAATTATTCCGCTGCGTTGTTTTAGTACACCTAAATATATGTTTTATGTTTTATGTGCAATGATTGACCAGCTGTAAGCTTTCCGGGAAAGGGGCCTTACATGTACTCCTCTAGAACTCTTAATTGATGATAACCGACCTCAAATCAATCTTGGAATAATAACCGGATCCCAAAAGTTGATCAAACAGGTCATCAATACGAGGTAAAGGGTATCAATTCTTGATCGTAATTTTGTTCAATTCTCTTTCATCGATACACATCCGGAATGTGCCATCCTTCTTCTTAACAAAAAAGACAGGAGCTCCCCATGGTGATGAGATCGATCGAATAAATCCTTTATCCTTTATCTTGCAATTCGTTCGGTGCTAGTCGGTAAGGTACTCTCGCAATTGGAGGTGCTTCGGGTGTTAAATTGATTTGAAACTCAACTTGACGATGAGGTGGTAGTCTGGGATATCCTCTGAGAAATCACAAACTACTGGGATATCCTCTATCTTCCTCTCCCCTTGCTGCTTGTCGGTTAGCATGGCCGATATGGCTAGACGACCTTTGCGCAGCAATTTCTGTGCTTTCATAAATGATATGACGCCTATCACCGCACCACTCTTTTCACCCTTAACCGCAAGGATTTCACCACCCTTAAGAGGAATACGTACGATCTTCTCGCGACATACTACTTCTGCCTGCTTCTCGGATAACCAATCCATGCCCACAACCACATCAAAACTCCCAAGCGTAACAAGCATAAGGTCAATTTCAAACATGTGTCCGACCAGTTCTATCTTACAATCTTTGTGAATGTGCGTGATGTGAATTTGCTTACCATCAGCTAATTCTACGGTATATTTGGATTCCAACGTAGAAGGCTTATCATTGAAAAGACTACTGAACTTAGTGGAAACAAAGCTCCTATTGGCTCCAGTATCAAATAGTACAGTAGTATATCGACCATTAATAGGAAATTTACCAGTAACAATAGTAGAATCGTTTAGGGCCTCACCTGAGCTCTTCCTTTGTCTCCACCATTGTTCCCACCATTGTTATCTCTGTTGCCTGTGTTGTTGTTGTTATTTCTACCACTTCCATTACCATTGCCATTGTTCTTTAATTGAGGGCAGTTCCCCTTATAATGCCATTCTTTTCCACACTCAAATCAGCCTTTTGGTGTTTCCTATGTTTGTTGTGGCTTCTTCATCAATTCGCCATGACAGTCTTTTGCTGCGTGCCCTAGCTTCCCACAATGCTGACATTTGAAGTTGTCACACCTATCTGTGTGATGATAGTTGCATTGGTTGCACTGTGGATACTTCCCCACGTATCCACCTTACCCTTGGTTTGCCGAAGTTGATTGGTTGAAGTTGCGACTATTGTCAAATTTTCACTGTTGTTTCTGCTGCTGAGGTTGATTGTTTGATATTGAACCTTTTCTGCTTGAACCATCCCACTTACACTTGTTATTGGGTACACTTGCCACTACGCTCTATTAGGTAACTTTCCCTTCTCCACCGCCTGGTCCGTTAGCTTGTGGGCTAACCGGATGGCCTGTTATATGGTAGTGGGGTTAGAGGTCGTCACCATACTCTGGATCTCAAGCACCAAACCATGTTGATATAGCTTGATCCTCTTGTGCATCGGGTTCACCATCCCGGGGCACAAGGTTGCCAAATCGTGAGACCTGGTAGTATAGGCCTCAATCTCTGACCCTTGCATCTTTAGTTGCCAGAACTCAGCCTCCAACTTTTGGACTTCATCTAGATCTTCTTCTGGTCCTCCTTGGGTGCCTCCTACGGCTCCTCCATCGGGGCCTCCTAAAGCTCGAGTTGATTTTCTAACTCATCTATATGAACTATAGCCTTGTGAAGCTGATCGTGCGTCACGTTCAGAGTAGCCGTCAACTCAGCAACCTATCCACACAGATCCTGGATATCAACTGTCTAACAATCCTGGCATCCTTTCATATCATGCCACGAGTCTTCCATCTCCTCGTACACTCTGTTGTCATGCTCCTGTTGTGCGTCCAACCTTTTTAAATCTCGCCTTGACATTTTGTTGCAGTCGATCATGTGAGGCCACCACAGCAGCGATAGCCCTATAAAGGGTCCAAAATAGAGGGTATAATATGGAATCTCTAGTCAAGGTAGGGATCGAAAATAGAACACACTCCTTTTCCAGCATCCTGATTAGTGTAGTATGATATGAGTCCCAATTGTCAGAATTAGCCATTTCCACCTCAATCACAGGCTCACCCGTAAGATACGCATCATGTATAAACACAGGAGTTCGAGATCCATAACTCGTAGATGATAAAGGAATAGTAGGAACCTTGGGTTCCTTTCCCGGCGCATGTCGAACAGGGATGAAGATGATGTGGATGCCATACTCTAGTGTATGTGATGTGTATGCCAATGAGTAACAGTACGAGAATAAGTAACGAGTAACTAACTAACTGTGTGCGGTTATAGACTAGTGTGTATGCATCCTAGTTTCCTATAACCAATGGCTCTGATACCAATCTGTCACACCCTCAGAACGACACTATATGATACATTTAAAAAAAATGTAACAACCCAGAATTTAGTAACTTTAAAACTATGCTGAAGCATTTTGTAAATAAGTCAAACCCAAATTAATGAAATGTAAAATGCGCTAACACGCGCCAAACCATTATTTAAAACCAATGTGTATATTAAATCCCAAATGCAAAACATTGTTTATTCCAATGCATGCTGGCCCGTGAGTGCTCCTAGGCACCGCTGCTAACCTCGACCTGAGAATAGCATACTAAAAGAGTCAACACAACAGTTAGTGAGTTCAAGAGTTTGCTTTTAACATAAGCAGTAATAGTTGTAAAAATAAGAAGTGCATTGAAATAGATAGCTAGTCTATATTAACAAGTAATAACCATAGTGATTTCGTGATCGAAGTTGACTGTGTTCGTTTGTTGGCCTCCCGTCATGACACACGAGGTCACGATGATATTTGTGTTTAGGATAATATTGCACCTGTTTGACCTCGAGTCACATGGGTGGGGCTTGTCAGACCCAATAGTACTACCCAAAATTTTCCGTTAGTTACCATTATTAATGATTCGAAAGTGTGAGGACTTTCAAGGTATATCACACTATGTTACACTATACACAACTTAATATAATTAAGTGTTTGTAAAAGAGAATGCTATCTCCCCTATAAAGAGAGTGTTTAAAAGTGAGGCATGAACTCACCTGGTGCGCAGACGAACAGAATAATGCAAAGCTACGGTGAATGGAAAGACAACCCGTCAAAGGTTACCTAGAACACGTGAGTACATAAGTACGTGTAACTAGAAAGTTTAACAACCCTAAGTGCTCAATAAACACGTTGACCTAAGGGTTTTGGAAAACAAAGAATCATTTGACCTAGTTGACCTGTTTGACCTGTTGGTGACATGTTAATTGAAATCTTGTTTGAAGAGGCATGGCAACTCATTACACATGATTATCAGACAAGTTATTCACGTATGCCACATCATCAATCTTAGGTTCTATCAAGATCATCATACCAACATAGATTATCATACAACACACACGAATCTAAATCAACCACCATGCTCAACACAAATATAATTACATCACAACTAATAAATCCTACATTGAGTTTAATCATGCACTACATGCCATGTGAAGCCATTGACGACTTCACTCCCTAAACCCTACCAATCCTACTAAGTAGAGGCCGCAGATTCGCACGCGTGTATGACAATCATTATCATATTACATAAAAAGGATCACACCAACTAACATACACAACAATGATTTATTATAATCCCAAACATGGTTTCATGATCTCCTAACATAACCCGACATCTTGCAATATTCCATAAAGCCTAAATTACCAAGTAATCCATCAAGCATCCATACAAGCCAATTAACGCATTCTAACACATTAGACATCATCAATAAGCATTCTAGCATGATCCTAACATCATTAACATGTCCAATCACAATATCCAGCGATTCACATCAATAAAGTTTTCCTTTAGGGAAAGTAACACCCAAAATCAATCTATCATCCAATTC